>JAOWBL010025555.1:0-24253 GCA_028564865.1 Zenarchopterus dispar
ATATATACACACATCAGTTTCAACACAAAAACAAAGAAACATCTGCAAGGCAACTGTCACTTCAGTTTTCTAAGAAGTTATGACATAATGGATAATTTGCAGCGAATATTACTTGGCATTTTCTTGCGATTTTCCTGTTATTTATTGTGTTGATGCCGATTAGGTGCGGAACTATACTTTTTGCGGCTTGAATCCACATGGAACATTTTAACCGTTGCACCAGAAGACTATTAGGTTAACAGGAGCCGCTTTGCTTTTCTTCTCAGCTGAACAGTAAGATTCTTCTCTTCTGGGTCCAGATTCTTACTGTCAACCTTTTAACAGACCGGTCGTTTGAGCTGTGTTTAACTGAAAGCGGGCAGCCACGAGGTTTCGTGATGTATTTACTGTAAGCGTCTGACTTCCTGCTCTTTCCTGCTAATTAACAAACTTGGCCCACTCGTGACTGTGTGACACGCTGCATTTGTTTACAAAGGGTGTCATATATCTGAGACCTTGGCAGACTTTGAATTTCTCAATGTGTTTAGGCTATAAAAGCTCCTGTTTCACTGCTGGCTGACCCGCTCACCTGAGTGATTATGTGCTGATCCGATTATCTGACCGGCCGGACACATCAACACACCCACACGGTAAACAACACGGTAAACAACACGGTAGACAGAGAAGTGAAGCCCCACCGTCACAGCCCGAGACTCGCAACAGAATGAGAATTAAATGTTATTTCTTCCACTTTTAAAACAATAGTGTCCATCCTGCGTCCAGGTGTTTCACACGTTTACAACCTGCTTCCTACAGCTGAAACCAAATTAAAATAATTGAGTCTATAAAATAACATCTCCCTACTCTTAAAGTCATTGTCTTAGGAGATCTGTGCTTTACGGATGTCAAAACTGTGAACAAGACTTCTAAATGTGTACTTTCCTCCGACTCCTCTTCAGCACGGTGTTGTTTCTGTAATAAATCATTAATATTTCACCTTAACTGATCTTGCATCACAGCAGAAATTCAGTTCAGTTTTTCATTTCGGTTTATTTGTAGAGCACAATTAAAGTCACGTCAAGGCATTTCACAATTCACACAGAACATTGACAAATTCACTTCAGCTCAGTTCAGTTGTGTCCTGTTTCATGTTGTATTTCATCTATAATCCAGTTGATTCCAGTTGTCTTCAATTCATCATTCATATGCCAAAATAAAAAATAAAAAAAGTCAGGATCATGAGGTGCAGCCATCTGCCTTGACCAGTTAAAGGTCGAACAGATTAGACCAACAACACCAACCTGTGAGACACAGACAGAAATAAAAAGTGAATTACAGTAGTTATAAAGAAAAGCAGAGCAGGCACAGTCCCCGGTGCATCGTGGGTGGTCCCTCAGAAATCAAAGCTTATAGAAGCATAATTAAATGTTTGAACACCAGAGCCAGTTTTAACTGTAAGGTGCTGACTTTTAATTTAGAATATGGCATTACAGTTACTCGTACTTCACAGTCATTTTACACCTTCTCAACATAACACAATATTTGTCTCTTTGTGTTATTTCTGCATGTTAATTTCTATGTTATCAAGGCAGCACTTAAAAATAACAGCTTATCGGCTAAGGTCAACATCTTTGCTAACATCTGGTTAAACAACAACTGGTTCTTTGGCTTCAAAGTAAAATCAAGTTATATTTTAATTGTTATCAAGTCCCGATTGGGGATTTTCTTTTAAATGCTTAAGACGTATTGTAAGTCCACCAAGCAATCAACTGAAACTGAATTAAGACTCAGAATTTTAAAATGAATTAAATGAAATGAGACTGTAAAGCTCCAGTTTAACTGTGTAAGGCACAAAAGCATTATAATTTGTAAATATCAAAATTTGATCAACAGAGATGAGTTGAATAAAGAATGAGTTTAATCAATAATTGGAAATTCAGGATTAGGAGAAAAACAAAACATTTTGGGCAGTGGTGTCTGTAATTTACTTATCAGAAACCTTATATATTTGTTTAACTTTTCTATCAACTTTTTAACAAACTGTTCCTGAAGTTAGCAATACAGGTCTTGTGTTTTCTATAATGTCTCTGCAGGCTGACCGGATGGCTCAGACAGACTCCAAGGTGCTGGTCCTGGGAGCGTTAGCTGGAGTGGCTGGCATCAGCTTGGCTGTGGTGTGTTACAAAGGTCTTACATCAAATCGAACAAGGTCACAGCCAGGTCTCTACCTCAACCGCACTAGCAGACAGGGTTCTGGTGTCATGTTGGTGGATGGCCCAGATCTGCCCATGGGTCAGGTTGAGGTGCTGGAGCGCCTTGAGGCCCTTATCCAGTGTGTGTCTGAGCTGAAAGATGAGCTGAAAGCGTTGAAGAATGCTCTGCCAACACTGCAGGACAAGGTCATTGAGGAACTGAAGAGCAGCGATGAGCCACGCCGGGCCAGCTCTGGGCATAGGACCACACCGACTCGAAGGAAAAGGCTGGCAGGCACCCTCACTATCACCAGATCGGAGGGTCAGAGTTCAGAGGAAGCTGAGAGTGAGGGAGGGTAAGTACTTTAAGGACTGAGAGATTCATTATAGAGCAGGTGGACAAGACGCAACCTAACTTGAACCAGCAGTAAAAAAGCAGTAGGAGGACAGTCAGTTTCACGTCTGGCTGGGGATATAAAAACACATTAATTTAATATCTACATTCAGAGTTATAGGATTCCCACACAGCCATGCAGTAACTAACACATTTGTGCCTGGCTAACTTCTGAATTAAATATTAAATCATGGTCTTTGATTACAGCTGGTAAACTGTAGGGCAGTTATTTTTTTTCCAGATCCTCATCTGATAAAAAAGACACTGCCTTCATCAGAATTTCCAACTTTTGTTCCAACACCAGTCAAATGTAACACAAAAGTGCATTTTTATTTATTCATTTATTTTTGCACATGTAAATGCACTCTTAATTCCGACTGTCATGACTGTCAAAAGTTGATTGTCATGCTCGAAATAATTAGTCTTAATTGTCTTAAATGTATTTTTAACTTTAACTGGGTTTTTTTTTGTTTTGTTTTTTTGGGTTTTTTTTTTTTTTTTTGGCAAATGAATCATTTAAAAAAGTGCGTGCCAGCAGGAGAGCAGAGACTGTAACTGTAAGGCAGGATTGATGTGTATGTGCCACTATAGGATCACATTCACTTTGAATGCAGGGATTATTTTATTTCTTTTTTTATTTATGGAAATAGTCTGCATAGATGAGCAAAATAAAGGCTAATATGGGAACAGATGAACCTCTGTGGAGATCCCTAAAAGGAAAAGCCAAAACAAGAAAAAAAAAAGGATAAACACAAGATAAAACAAACAATAGATGAACACATGAACAGAGGGGCGATTGTGAACACATTCCAGGTTATTTCCACTTTAGCAATCTTAACTTCTGATTCGTATGTGTGTTACAAAGTTTCTATCCCTCCTGCCTAACCTGTTAAACTCGCTTTACCCTAAATTACAGTTTTGACTGCATGTACTCCTACCTGACATGCTACATAGCACAGCATACTAATCAAGCACTCCCTGCCCAGTGATCCACTTCCATCGCCAGCCAAGTACCTTGAAGTCGTGCCAGCCTCAAATAGCATAAACAACAGATGTGTTTCTTCTGAATGGACTACCTTTTAAAGGCTTGGCTAGTAAAAACAAGTATCTCACGTTAAATGACACTACTTAACAGTCAAGCAAGATTTGGGTTTTTCTTGGACGTGACTAGATTTGTCCTTTTTTAAAGCCAAATTGGATCAGATCTGGGTAATAAATCAGAGACTGGATGTTTCACGATGGTTGTTTTAGCAAATGAAAATGGCTGCAGGGATCTAAATAGACATTTTTCCTGCCATTTTAGTACTTAACCTGGACTGACCCCTGCTTTAATAGTGTAGGAAGTAGATCGTGTCAAGTGCCAAAAAAGACATCATGAGACTGGGTGCAACTGTTCTCATATCCAAAACATTTTTTGCAGGGTGTGTAGCACCCTGGATAGTAATGGATCAGTAATGTTTTTGTTGGGCTTGTCCAAGAATCATTAAGAATGACATTTCATACAGAGATGATTGATAGTTTTTCTTTTTTTCAATGAAATACTGCATTTATTTAAAAATGAAATTATTTACATGCAGATTTGCTGCATGCATGTAATCATCAATACAATTTATTACTTACCAAATATAAGCTTCTGTTATTTTTTAGGCCAGAAGTTGCACAACGCCAGCATAAAGACTTGAATAGTTTGAGGTTATATATGTTTCTTGGTGAAGGAAGGGAGACAGCTCTGAGACGGGTAATAACAGCATATCACGTGAGTCCCTTTTTCATGATATATAAACATTTCGGTTTACCCCGTCTCTACTTATGTTACCAGTACCCACCTTACTGGATGGAGATCATTGCAAGACTGACCTCTAGCAGATGAGTTCACAGGTTTTGAATGACAGTCGTTGGCTGCATCAAATGCTCCTAATTACAGCTCAGGTTATTATGCCTTAAAAGAAATCACATCGCATACACACCTCCCATAATTAAAGAGCCTTTCCTGCCGCTCTTGTTATTTGTATGAGCACTGGGTGTGGGGGATAGTGGAAATGGTGCAGTGAAGAAATTGTACAGCCCAAGGGAGTGTGAAGCGTTCACTCAGGGGAGCCGGTTAACATCCCTAATCCTTGCATACTTTTATAGGGCTCTTCATGTCTGCTCAGCTGGATTGGAAGTGTTTTGAGAACTATATCTCAACACAGTATCCCCCCTCCCACCTCTACAGGAGCCAAGACGCTAAGCAACGGGTTAAAGTCAAGTTGAGGAGTTTGTTGAAATCCAAACCTGCAAGATTAGAAAGATTAGTGTGTTTGTTGCTTGGTGCAGATGGTAAGTTTGCAAATATACCATATAAACATTTGTACAGGGATTGCATGCTGTCAGTTCTCGTTGCATGCAACAACTGAAATTAGAGGAAAAAACATCTTCAATTGCATAGCTTGCTAATCTTCTGTAAATAAAGCCAATCAGAGTGGCAGCAGAGTTCCAACAGGGGGCATCGTGCAAGTATGAGCAAAGCCTTGAACAGCACAGGCTGTGCCGCAGAAGATGATGGATCATCAATAGACAAAGACGTGATTTTATTCCTTTTGGAGGTGATTATTTGTGCAATCGTAATGGTTTCTTACACTCATGTTACAGTGTTTATATAACTGCATTAAAAAATACTAGAATGATACTTTCTATCAATCAGTTTTAGTTGCTGCATGTTTGAAGAGATATTTCAAGTGAGAGACCAGTGTTGGCAGGAGAGTCTAGCTCCAACCCCAGTTT
Source organism: Zenarchopterus dispar (assembly GCA_028564865.1). Classification (NCBI taxonomy): domain Eukaryota; kingdom Metazoa; phylum Chordata; class Actinopteri; order Beloniformes; family Zenarchopteridae; genus Zenarchopterus; species Zenarchopterus dispar. Next base: position 5,329 of record JAOWBL010025555.1, read on the forward strand.
ATTACGACACGAGATCTGCAGCCATGTAAGGAGACAGCAAAGCAGTTAGAGAGACAAAATGTCATAGCTGAGCCTGGTGAGGCCAATCGAGGTTGAAAGTTCCAGCTGTTTGCTCCATTCAGTCCTCATGTGTCACAATGACTTCCTCAGAGCTACATTTCTTACAGGAAAGGAGACCCATCAATCAAGCTGTCTATGTGCCAAGTTGTCAGAGGCCTCTCTTGAAGGCATCTTGTAGGAACTTGTAATTTCATGAACAGTTCCCCGTGAGTTTATTCAGATCACGTTGCTCAAGGACATTACCACTTCTTTTTTCTTTATCCAAAAAAATTGTATCTCTGACATTGAATAGTTGTTGATTTAAGCAGATTTAAGTAGAGTTTTGTTTAGTGAGAGGCAAGCCTGATCAACACATAGAAATGCCTAGAAAGAAAAAAGGAGCTCATTGTCTGTTTGATTAAAAGCTTTAGTCTAGCTTCCTTGTGACGTCATGTAGTTTTTCCACACCTGTCAGTACCTAAGACACTCACATCCTTATCCTTGTATTCATTCTTTGAAGAAAGGCTCCTAGTCAAACAAACATATTTATTCACTTAAGTTTTAGTAGTACTGCATATACTGTGAACAAAGTACTGACACGTTCAGCTGTCTGATGTGTTTTCATAGTTCCCCTGGCCGGCGTTTGACCACCCACATCTTCCATTCATGATTTTTTTATATAGTCCCATAACTAAGATTATTCTTTTTTTAATCCAGAAATTTGTTTTATTCTTCATTACACAAGTTCTTCAGTCCCCTAAAGCCATCACCGAAAATCACAGGAGATGCACAGAGGTCGTAAAAATTAGTTTTGCGCACATACAAATTGGTAACACATTTACTGCATTATCCAAAGTCCGTGTGAAGATGAATCACATCAGACACCTCTTTTGCACATAAGTATGCTGGTTGAGGTAAGTACAGATGATCTGTGTTTCATTAAATTGAGGGCATTAAAAACCTCTTGAATGAGCACATCTGAAGCTCTCTAACAGCTGACTGATGCATTTTCCATTAAAACAGCTGGCCCATTCACACTCTGACACCAACAAGCGGATACAGGGTCCCAAATTAAACTTAATCCAGTTTAAATATGCTCTTCATGCACAAAACTGGAGTTGTTTTTTTTGTTTTTTCTTTCTTTCCCAAAGCAAATTAAAACAGTCTGGTGGTACCGTCTGTGCAGGTTTACGTGTTAATTTGCACATGATTTACTCAGCAGATGAACATGCTTCAGCAGGACATTAAATCTTGTTTTGTTGATCTTGATGCATATTGATCAAAGTAACCTTTTAACCGGTCAATATCAGATATTTGTCAGAGCTGATCACTTGAATCGGTTATCACATCAGCTCAGATAGGTTATTAATCATTGTGAGGACAATAGTCTGCTGTAGTATTAATTCTCCTGTCTTGTTTGGAGTCAGACCACCTCTGACCTATTGTGAATGTAAACCGGACTTTTAGGGACCTTTTAGGCGACTGGTACCTTCGTTTGGGGAAAATGGGGAATGGGCACAACATTTAGTATTTGCCAGCTACAAACCCACGGGTAGGGTAGATGATCTACAACAATATTTAGATTTGCCCGAGACTGTCCTTTGTGTCCTTTTGTGACACCGTTTAGTGAATTGTTTTGACCAATTCAGGGACTGGAACCAGTCTTCTTTCAAGTAGTTTTTTTTTCCTTTCCTGTAAATGAATCCATCTTTATTACACATCTCCCTTTACTTTTTGGCAAAATTACAAACGTAAGACATTTGTACGCAATTGTGTACATTCCCCAGTTTCCACACCTGTATTTCTCCCTGCTATTTTAAGAATAAAAGTGTACCACTTCCTAAAACAGGTGCTATTTATAGTTTCACAGCTGAGATGAAACTAGAATGACGGCATCAAACCACACGATGAAATACTGCCTTCATTACTGCCATGTCATCCTGCATCAATTGAGCCCCTGTATGTTTTTTGTTTGTTTTTTTTTTCTTCTGGGTATCTAAAGAAGGCCAGTGATGTTGTTCAGCAGCTTGGGAAGCATGAGTTAGCACCAGAGGAGCTTGTTCAGTCTTCAGGAGAGACGGAGGACAAATGGTTGGACTGTCTCCAGTCAGTGAGATGTTCATGCTGAATAAGCTGGACTGCATGTTTCACTGTCCAGAGATGTTGGGATGGTTACTTGGGTTTGTTTTGAATGGGGTAGCCGTGGAAACGGCTGTTGCTAAGCTCTATTGAGGGATCCTGTCTCTGCCCCTTAGAGTCTCTGTAATGAATAACTGATCTCCTCTTTGTGAGAGCGAATTGTTGAAAACCAAAGTGCAAGATTTCCCGTCCTCAACTTTACACAGTCGGTAAAGTTGTTATTCAGCTGTGTAGAAGTTCAGCATGGTTTCTTACTGAATACAAATGGAAGGGGGGGAAAAAAGCAACCAAAGAGCTTTGTTTTATACCAAAGCTAAGAAACCGACCTGTTCCAGATTTAAAAACACTGATTTTGATTTGATTTTGAGGCTTTAACTAAATAGTAATATTTGCTGCCCTGAAGCAAGAACAGTTTTTTTTTCTTCACATTGTTTTACATCCCTGCTATGTTGGATGTCTACCTCTGTAATTAGTTTGTCTTTGAAATGTTTTATTTGTGGTTTGTTTCTTCCATCTCTGTGACTCATAATTTGAGCTTCTCAGTGTGTGCCTGCAGAAAGAAAAGGACTTCATTTCTTGTCACGTGCGTGTTATAGCAGGGTCTGCTGCTTTATGTGGCAGTCAGTGTTAAAGTTTTAGTGACCTTGGAGCTGCTTGGATAGTATTAGATCCTGCAAAAACACACTGTAGATAGATCATATAAACACATATAATGGCACAAGTGATCTTTAGCATCTTTCTTCTTTCAGCTCAAGTGATTCATGAGCCGTGGAGTGGCGTGACAGGAATGCACTGATCACTCAGTACTATGTTGTGCTATGCCTGTCTCTCCAGCTCTGCTGAGTAAATAACTGCAGGGAGAGAGGGAAGACAGACTGCTGAATGAATAAAAGCCCTGAAGGATGAATGAATCTGAAAATGAATGAATGAATGTCACAAGCCCAGCAATGCGACAGTTTTCTCTCAGTGAAACGCACGTCTCACAGCGCTCGCTGAAAGTTAAAGCCCTGTTATCATGCTGCGGCCAGACAAAAAAACAAACCACAACAGTCGCAGTAAACACAAAAGCAAGCACACCCATTCAGTTTGTTTTGTTTGGTTTTTTTTTTCAGGCTGGATTGTATTGGCCAATAAATGATTTGAGCTTAGCCTGGAGGTTTTAGAGTTTACTCAGGGGTTAATGTGGAGAGGGAGGTTGCAATATGGCTTTGGCACTCTGTCCTGAAATGATGATAGAAAAACAGATGGAGATTGAAGTAACAATAGTGCTAAGTCTAGTTTTTTGGTTTGTGCTTACAGTGATTCCCTTGTTTCCCGCTAAGCTACTGGATATAAGTGAAGCACAAGCCAATGAATCACAAAATTATTTTAATGCTGCCATCAATTAGTGTGTCTAAAATGTCAGTCTCAAACAACTTTGTTTATATATTCCTTTGAAAAAGAGAACGTTTAACTATTCACATGATATGACTCAGTGCTTGTTTTACAAGCAATAACTGGAATTCATAATCATTAAGCTTTAATTCCTGAAGTTTGAACAATTGTTTAAAATTAAATTGACCACTAATAGATAGATAATTCATTTTTGTTTTTAAAATACTAAATATATCATTTCTAAAACACACCAAAACTTTTGTTTAAGCTTTTCAGCAAAAAGATGCCCATTTTCACACAATAACACGCTATATAAACATGCTCAAGTACAAAAGTGTCTTTATGCATCTATAAGGAATCTGATCACAACTTTCTAGCACTAAGTTCTTGTGCTCACACCTGGCATTAAAATGTGCACCCAAATGATTTTCCTATGGTGGGATTGGACTTTCCTTTTCTATGTGCGAATAAATGCATGTTGTTTTCTCTTGCAAATACCAAATGTGTTGCTATTTTTAGACATAAAAGTCAGCAGCTTAAAATCACTAGGTGACCACAAACAAAAAGAGGCATTCAAATGACAAAAAGGTTCATTTCTGTCATTTATAAGCATAATCAAAGGAATCATTAACATTGTCTTTCTAAACAGACCCCAAATGCATCCAAGGACATCCAAGATTACCTTCAAATGCATCCTGAGAGATCAGTTCCAAATCCATCTTGGAATGTGTTCAAACCTTGCATTGGCGTTGACTTGTGATCGGGTTTCCTACAATGCATTTTAATACCAAGTCTGAACAGGGATTTGTGCCACTGCAGCTTCTCACATCAGCAAAAACACATGATCCTCCACACGTTTCAGGGATTTTTCCAGGAAGAGAGTTAAGTAAACTTGATAAGCAATGGAAAGCTCTAGTCCCCTTTTGATGAGTAAAGGTGTATAAGCAATTGAAAAATAGTTAAAAAGGTCCAAAATATACGCTGTGCTGTTTGCTGTTGAAGATGTTGGTTAGGGAACAAAAGTAAAGGGCAACTGCTTATGTCATTGTACCGTCATTCTGCGCTGGTTAGGGCACTATAATATGGAAAAAATGATTAGCAGCTTATGATGGGTTTAAAAGCAGATTTTGTTCAATTGAGAATGTATTTGTTGTTAACAAGCAAGATAACATGGTGATCTTACATCTTTATGTGTATGAGGGGTAGAAGTAACACATATTTGATGATGGAAGTGATGAAAATATGTGTGAACTTAAAATTAGAGCAGCTAAAATGGAGCTGAAAGGAAAACATCCATTAACTCCTGCTTGTGCTCTAAAAAGAAATGAGAGATTGTTGTCTTATTTGATAAATTTAAGTGAGTAAAACATGAAAGAGTATGAAAATGCTTGCAAATTTAAAATATAAATAATGAAAACATGACTTGGAAAATAGAGTGAATTGATAAAAGTGACATTCAAGACTCTTGCTTCTGGTAAACATTCCTCATTTTATTTTATTTTTACAATATTCACAGCTCATTTTATGTTATCACAACATATAATTTGTGTTACCTCCAGCCTGCAAAAATACGAAAGCAAATAGTACACCCACCTGGTAAAACTTTGTTAGTCACTGGAGTCTGCTTTACAGCCAAACACAAACATGAGGAAAATGACGAACACACTGCTCGTAATAACGATGACACCGGCATGCGTGTGCCGGCACCGGGGTGCCTGTTTTATGACGAGCTTTTGATTGGTTTGTGTGAATTCCCAAACAAATGGGGCTTGGTTTTTTTTTTTGTTTGTTTGTTTTTTTTAGTTTTGATTCCACCGATATGTTAAAAAGGGCTAAAGCTATGGCTCAGTCATTTTCTGCTTCATGTATTTTCTGGGCCAGAAGTAACAAAAATTACTTTTTGAATAGAGCACTGAATGTTGCAACTGCATTTTACATTCACAAGCATTTTCAGAGTTTTAGTTTTTCACTAATTTTGTGTTACTTTCACTCTTGAGGCCTCTTTCATGAAATGAAGTGGTAACTTTGTGTTGTAAAAGATCTAACGTGACATTTTTTTTATCTACTATTTTTAACCAAATCACATAATGTGGTCAGATTTACTTCTCAGTTCAGAAGCATTTTTGTCATTTTTAATCATTTAACTTGTATTATTTCCACCCCTCGTACTCGTATACTGTTGACTTTATTAGTCATGCAGCTTTATTCTTCACTGTTTCACTCTTAATTGAAGAAAATCTGTGCAGCTTAACTGCTCTCATATTATTCCTGTAACCACAGCTGTAAGATTTGAAGGTGTGTGTCGGGGAGAGGCGGAGTTAGCAAGCAGCCTTCGGCACCCCGGCACCTGTTGGGCCAACAGTGTTATTGTCTGTGGCCCGCTCTGACACATCCCATCTGAGCTATGGCTCACAGCCTAAAATACTCTCTAAACCACCAATGACGCACATGCAGCTGCTGCCAACACTTAATAAAGGCTTTTCATATTTTTGCTTCTTGTCTTTCAATTTACCTATAGTGCTAATACAGCTGTATTCCTTCCCGTGCCTCCTGAGTGTTAGCTGAGAGTGTCAGTGCATGTTTGGAGTGGTTGAAAAGGCACCATAAAACATCTAACACAAGTGTTGCATGCCTCACCGTTCTAAACAAGCCCCTCTGTGTTCCTGGACACCCTTCAGGTATCTGGCATCAGAAGCTGAAATGCATAAACAATTATGTGGCCCACTTATGTAAACATACCTGGTGCCATTTTGTATGTAAACAGGCCAGGAAAATTGATCCCTAAATATCAACACCTGCCAGCATGTGGCTCATAAAAATACTTACGACAAGATTGCTTCTGATTCTGATTGCCATGAAAAACTGTCACCGAGGTGCATTTTGGGTGTTTATTGATGCTCCCTGAGGCTAAATTGCACATCTTGCTGGTACAGGTTCTTAATATTTAATTTTACATGCCGCAAACTGAGGCTACACCTCTTATTGTGTTAACTCTTACAGGTATATCACTGCACTGACAGACTCAGAGGAAGAAGAGCCAAGTGATGCAAAACAGAGTGATGGAGAACAAGCAAGGGGCAAGTTATCCATCCTCCTTGAGAGAACTGACCGTCTACATCAGGGCAGTGAGTCTGACAAAAGGGAAAGTCTCAACATCCTTTTGGAACAAAGAGAGGAGGTGTGTGTTTATGCACTCAGTTTATGATGTTTGTTTCCTTGGCTCTAAGTGCATTACCGTGTCTCTGAACAGTTTTACGTGTTTTCCCAGTTCGGACAGAACTCAGCGTTTCTTTGGCGGCTAACCCGAGCTCACTGTGACGTTCATGACGTCTGCTCCACTCTGGAGGAGAAGAAGCATCACGCAGAAAGTGGTAACCCCCCCCCCAAAAATCCTTAATATCTCTGTTTAATGTAACCCCCCCACCCCCAAAAAAGTCCTTTCATGCAAGTCGTGGAGTCAAGGGGGTCAGTCTATCACATGCTAATTGTTTTTCTCAAACAGAGAAAAACAATTATTCACTCACCCTTATAGTTTATAGTGACCAAACAGGAAAGCTGGTTTTACCCAGAGAAAACCAGTACATGCGCGGGTAGAACCAGCAAACTCCATGAAGCACTCCCGATCACTGGTATATGTTATTTACGAGGTCATAGTAATATGGTGATAGCATTTACCAGTAAGGAATTATAGCTATTTTTAAACACTGTACCTTCATTTTTACGGGTTCAAAAGGTAATACTTTGAAAATCCTTTTTGTAACTCATGACTGCCTGACATCTGGAGGCCACGGAGGTCACCAGTTTCTGAGCTTCCTCCAGCTGTACATGCCCACACCATAACACCACCTCCACCATGTTTAAAGACTTGATGTGGTTTGCTTTGGATCATGAGTCGTCCATTTCATTCTCCGTACCTTTCTCTTCCCATTATTCTGGTACACGTTTATCTTGGTGTCATCTAACCAAACAATCTAATTCCAGAAAAGGAAGACATTTATTTTTTCTTTTACATGTTTTCAGGCAAAGTCTAATCTGGGGTCCTGTTTGTTCTTGAATGTTACCAGTAGTTTGCAAGTGTTGTGGATAGGTGTTAAAGAGCCCTCCACACAGGATGAACCATTAGTGGTCTTGAAGGGTAAAGCATCTACAGGTGAAACCATGACCACTCGATGACGGGGTCACTCACTCTCACACACAAATCAATGTTTGCAAACCAACCCTAAGAAATTATTTACATATAACACACACTGTGACTATCTGAATGAAATACACAGCAGAAAAGCAAAACAAAAACATCTAAACAAGACAAATGGATCAAAATCCCCATTAACATCCACCCCTCTCTACTCTAAATCCATGGTCTGCCCCAACCAGATGATTAACAAGGAACCCACCACAGCAGCTTGGGTCCCTGGGTCGCTCTCGTGTGAACACGTCATGAAGCCACGCCCAACAGAGAGATACTAGTGATCTTACAAAAACAATATAACAAACCAAAACCTATAAAAAATTGTAAACCACGTCACAACATACGAGTGTTTTTCACCTTGTGACGGGGTGGTTACCTGAGCCTTCACAGCACCTTGTAGATCTGTATTCATGAAGGTGCCTCCAGACTGTAGATGTTGAGAATCGTGCTCGCACCTTTTCCAGAGCATTCTTGACTTCTACTGATCATGTGATTTATTAAAAAAAAAACAAAAAAAAACAAAGATTCTGTGATCACCCACTTGTCCTCCATGGTCTTCTAATGATGTTCAGCTCACCATTGCCTTTGTTCCTTTTAAGAATATGAAATTGTCAATATGACCACATTTTCTTATATCTTTATGTTGTTTTGGAGCCTAAATGTTGGGATGCATTTACATCTCCTTGGACTTCACACCTCCAGTCAAACAGCTGCCTAATGACAACTGATATCAGCTCCAAGTGTTTTATCTTTCTAAAGTTGTTGTCCAGCCTTTTAAACTTCATTGTTCACTGCGGAAGCGTTTTTTTTGTTTGTTTGTTTTGAATTTTTATATCTCCACAGTGTTTCAGCCAAATGTTTCAGTTAAGCGTTAAAATGATGCTGACTCTTCTGTGCTACACTTTAAAGTACACCTGTAGCCACAGCCTCTCATCTTACACACATGCAGGCGACAAATAAAAGGCGGAAGTAGAGGCGGTAAATCCAGGTCAAATGATTGTTAATGTCTTTCCACTTAAGTACACTTAGTAGCATAAGTCCAATAAATTCACCACAAATGAGAAGGCAGTAACAGTCCACTATGACATTACACACTCGACAACCTAAAATTTGTTGTAAAGTAATATTTGTCCTGTTTCTAGCTGCTGCTAGCATGTTTTATGGAGCCATACTGTTGAAGTAAAAATGTTCTGTAGTTAGATACCAAAAATGAGCAGCAAGTATGAATCATTTTCACGCCAAATTTGTGAATCTGTGAGGAAAATGACAGAAACTTGAGCACTGACTGAATGTCATTTCAATCTGATCCATTAAATTACATTTAGTTCCAAATCCTTGATGGCAGAATACTTTTTTCCTGCGACCCTCCTTTGTTCATCACTGGAAAGTTTACTGTAGACCATAATGCTTTTTGTCCATGAACAGACGCTGTTATGTGATTCTGGTGTGGTTGAGACTGGATTGACCTGTTTCTCTACCTAAAATCAAAGTTGGCCAGGGGCCTTCAGTTAATGTCAGACATTAAAATTTATGGAACATGGCATCACATTTAACACTCATTCAGATATGCATAGAGCCAAGAGAATTAAACTCTTTTCCTTGAGTGATGAAGGATTTAAAACCGAGCTCTCTTCCTGCATTGCATTTTTATGTCACTTCTGTTTTCATTGCTTTCATCCAGTGCCAAGTAATAATTTGTGATTTATGTTTTTCCTATAGTGTTCTCCTATTAAACGCTCCTTTTTCTTTTTTTCTTTTCTTTTTTTTACTAATCCAAACTCCATTTTCCTGTCAGGTGAACGTTGTCTCTCATTTTTAAAAAATGTATTTTCTCTTAGGGAAAAAAGTTGGGGAAGAGGCTGTCAGCTTGAATCCTAGATGTGCCGAAAGTCATCAGTGGTAAGTTTTTGTTTTTCCTCTCTTTCCTTACTTCTTTATTTTCTTTTACTCACCATTGTGTAAAAGCTACTTTTTTGCTGAAAGAAAGTGTTTCTGACTGCAATTTTGAGGAAATAATCAACCAAAAATACCTAAACGTGGGGTTTGATGGTATTTGAGCTGCTGTCAGTAAATCTTTATGATGTTCAAATGTGTTTTAGCAGAAGTCTAAACAGGTTAGACTTATGCACTGAGGCAGAATGACAGCATCAGGAAACAGGTACTTTCCCCAGATGAGGTGGGTGGATGTAGCGAGGTTTTGAATGATGTATTGTGGCAGTGGAATAACCTTTCCTCTGTGTTTGAATGAGTAGATAGATGTTCGTCTCCAAGCAGATGAAGCAGAAACTGTCGGGAACCTCACAGAGGTAGATTGGTAGAAACGTAAGTCTGCAGTTTTAATTCCACTCAGCTCTGGAATATGTAAAATCAGGAACATGTTATTTCTAGTTAGATACATACTTTTAATAAAATGTAAGCTGAAATCCCAAACATGTTCTCCAATCCACCTGATATTATCAGATTCAGTTTCAGGAACGTGAGCACTGACAGTTTCATAGTGAAATATACTGTGTTAATGGTACTCTATTAGGATTATCTTGCAACATTAAAGACAGTAAAGGCAAAACTAATGAAAGGAACTGGTTGCTCTGTGACTAAGCCAAAAACAGAAAGAGGAAAAAAACAAAACCTTTGCTTTTAATTAGTTGTACAGTGAGGGCCTGATAGAAAGAATCCTATTTGTATTTGTACTGGCCCCAGTGCATTCCTCGTCTTTAAATACTCCTCATGTCAAAACTTGACTGCTGATAATACAAGAAATCCACACCTGGAATAAAACGTGAAGATTTCAAACACTGTTTCAGAAACTTCTCCAATGAAAAGATTATTTATTTTGCTTTGTTTAACTTTTCTTCAACATTGGGCACTAACCAAACATGAGTCTTTTTCCTTTTTCTCCATACTAAGTACGTGTTACAGTTAATTATTTTTTAGAAATAAAAGGTCCTGTATAACATCTGTCCTTATGCAAAAGCATATGTGGCCTTCTGCTGATAAACAGAGCAAAACTGACTGCTTGAACCTGCAGCCCAGTTTGCCCACTAGTGAATAATTAGTATTTACTTGTGCACGTAATGCAGCACTTGAAATGTCGAGGGTAACAGAATGCATTGTTTGTTTAGTTAATTAAGAGCAACAGCTTTAAGAAAGCTTAAATCCTAATCTTGCATCTGATGATGGAATCGGTAAGATTCTTAAAACAAGCAGAAATTCTGAGTTGCAGTAAATATACGGGGAAAAGGAGATAACGCCACTTTTGAACAGGGAGGAGAAAAGGATTGGGGACGGTGCCAGGTAGTGTTGCAAGGAAGTTTATGTCTGAGGTAACTGTTTACTTAGAGTACAGATGCCGTGAGAAAACTTGTCATCTGCTTTTCTGAATTCCATCCAGCTTGTCACAGTTTGGCAGATATTGTTTAGATGTGCTGCCAGTCATTTCCTGCTCAGCCACTGAAACTGCACGTAGAGACTTCTTTACATAACTCAGTGATGGATGGCATTTTCAACCGTTTCACTACCACGCACCCTTATTTAAATACTCCACATAATTTTTTAAACACCTGAGAGTTAAAAAAAAAAGCACTGATACAAAACTCCACATACATTTGTTTTTATATTATTGTTTTATTATCTGCACTAAAGCATATACAATTACATAAGCCATGGAAACACAAACTAAACATGTATGTTAATGTTTACATGCTGAAATACTTGCATGGCTGGAGGGAAATATGCAGTTTCCAGAAAGTACACTTTAAAAATAAATGAATTAAAACTTTTCACTCGTGTTAAGTCAAGAACACTATCTAGACATTCTAACCAAAGCCTAATTTATGTTCAATGAGATGTTGATGAGTGACAGCTTAATAGGTTGGGTGAGGAGGACAATCTGAACAAACCTGCTCTGTTGTTTGTTAATGTTGAATGCCCGTGAATAAACTGTGTCTCAGTGACAGATGCCATTTCTCTGGCTTTGTAGCACTTAAAGGGCCCAATGTGCTGAAGAAGCCTAAGTTTCTTTTCTTTTTTTTTTTTTTTTTTAATGAGGCAGAAAAATGCTGCTGCATACCATCAACTCTGTGGACAAGTGTAGCTTGAGAATAATGCATCTTCCCACAAAACGATCGAAGAGGACCGGCTATGTCACTGGGTGTACTTTCCTTCATGGATTGTTCCTCTAAGAGCTCCTTATACTTGCTTGGAGAAGCACAGAAGACTGTAAACACCAAAGACATCTCCAGTAATGTGTAAAAGAAAGTCCACCCCATTTTAAATCCAAGGTTTATTCGTATCCAGGAATGAAAATCATCTGGTCCCTACCAGTTCTTAAAGTAATGTAAATTCAGCTTCTGCTTAATACACATAAAATGTAAATTATCATATTTTAAGTGATTATTCATCTAAGGCTGAACCATTGATCACACATTGATTCTCAATGTGTGAAAAACAAAGTACACTCTCAGTGTTTACAACAGTGTATGACTTAAAAGACTAACGTGCTGCTAATAAGTTGGCCTTTATTAAATGATCATCAGCAAGATGAGGTTAAATCAAAAGCAGATATCCTAGTAGATGTTCTCATATCTGCTTTAACAAATGAAAATTAAATAAAACAATATGTCACAAATAAGAAAGATCAATGCTTATGAAACCAATGGAGAGCAGAAGATTAAAATAAATGGCCAATTTAGAAAAATAAAACAATTAAAGAGGCACAAGCAAATGATTTAAGCCCAGTCTTATAACTAGAGGTGCTGTCAGCATTTTCTACACACGTTTGCTGCTGGTTTCATAAATAGTATCTTGAAAACCAAAAGCTTTGCCCCTCCCATTGCTGCCCCAGTAATTCCAGGAATAACAGGTAAGCTGGCGTCCTGAGAACAAAGTGCTTTTGTAGGAACATATGGCACAATGAGATCAAAGTAGACCAGCCCATTACAGGGTTTGAATGTGATAAGAGGGATATTAAATTCTACCCTAAATTATAACAGGGATCAATGTAAAGTGGCTAAAGCAGGAGAAACATGGTTTTACTTGGTGGTATCAATCAGTGTTGTAGCCACTGCATTTTGGATGAACTGAAAGAATTTCAAGGAATTATTTAAACACTCAGCTAAAATGGCATTACCACAGTTCAGCCTAGAAGAAATACATATATGGATCAGATTTTAATTGTCTGAGATAAAGCTTATGAGGTTGGAATTTTAATGGGTCAACCTCCTCCTTGGCTGTTTCATCTGTCAATTCATAATGATTGACCTGGTAGGATCCACTGAGTTGGCAAACTGCCACTCCATATCACCTTGTGGCGGTAGTGCCCTGCTGCTGCTATTTTCTAACTGTCAGTAAATAAAAGAAGAATGAGTCAAAGAAGGACAGAAAAAAAGAGGAAAAACAAACTGGAACAACATGATCTGCATAGAAGTTAAGAAGGTGCTACATTTCTGTTTGCCATATGTATACACTGCAGTGGTCTCCATGAGTTGGAAGACTTCAACTCATTGAGGACATTGACATGGCTGAACAGTCATCTCCTGCCTACTGCACGAATGAAGACATTTGTTAACAATGAAGGCCCTGTAAGACTACTCTGGATCTCTGCTAATGGGAACCCACCCAGTGATATCCAGCATAACATTGTGGTTAGATGGTGATTCACTGACATTTTTTAGAACCACAAACAATGACCTTGGTTTTGCTGCAATTTAGTTGTAGAATGTAAAATCTGAGATCATCCTTGTCCATATTTCTAAGTAACCTCAGTAACTTTTTAAAATCTTCATATTTTATAGATTAATAGAGCTGGGTGTCATCAGCGAAAAAATAAAAATGAATGTCATGATGCCTGATGATTTTAGCTAAAGGAAGCTTGTACAGGTTGAACAGAACTGATCCTAATGCAGAACCCTGTAGAACACCACAACTAAATGTGGTTTTTGTAGGGAACACATCATTTACTTGAACAAATTGGAATTCATGAGGTAAATATTTACCAAAAAAAACATAAATCAAGAATGACAAACCACTCCAAAGCAGTATCTAATGATAAGTCGAAGTCTAACATGGTTTGATGACTTGTGTCAAATACAACTGACAGAGACAAGACCTAATTCTTAATTCAGATGGAATCCCTTCACACAAACCATTATTTTTCTGATACGCAATTCTTTTACAAAGATTTTAGAGCTTAAAGTAAGGTTAGTTTTAGGCAAAAGCCTACTCCTTATAAGAAGAACATGGCAGGATGGTATTGGTTTGTAAAACTGCATCTTCTTCTGGTAGAGTTTCCTGGGATAAACAAGACATAAATAGAGATGTATAGACATAAATTACAGTACAAGATTTGGTAAAAACCAAAATTGCAGCATATCAGCACAAATGGCTCGTACTACCTGTCAAGTACAGTAATGATGCCAGCAACTTAATTGCCTTTAACACTACACATCCTGAAACACCAGCACAGCCAAATCTACAATATTTTAGGGCAGGTACAGTGAATTATCAAAGTGGTAACTGTAGCTGACACCATCTGATGACAGATTTTTAGAAAAGGACACAATTTAGAAATTGACTGGAAATTTTAAAAAGGCTGCATGTAATAATAATTCAGTATTTGTAGTTCAAAGAGCCCCTATGAGAGGATACTACAAGCGTAGGACATTTTTCGGTTCCCTGTTCATCCAGCAGTAGACACATCCACCTCCCCTGTCTCAGGTTTCTCTCTTCAGAAGTACTTCAGTTCTGTGTATCTGTTATTTCTACCCCTGATCTTTTTGGCATTCACTTTATAAAGGGATAATGCCTGAAAAGGTGTCCATTATCATGAGTGAACTGATGACAAAAGGAACCGGAGTTTGAACCACAAGTTGAGTGTAGTGTAACATGTGTTTTTGTTTGTATAAACGTGGGTATGCATACATTGGGTTCCATGGAAGGATTTCATGACAGAGAGTGCAAAGCTTGCTTGTATAATCTTATTAGACTGACGCCTGGGAGATGTGTTTGCCCTCTTGCACCGCTGGCTTTGTTTCTGGGTTCGTTTTCAATGATTCTGCTGTGCAAAATCGAATAGATTAATGAGTACAGAGCCTCAATGAAGGTTAAACAGGCCTCGCATTGAGCAGGGAGACTGAAAGTGTCAGTTAGAGCAGTGGCCCCCAACCTTTTTTGCGCCACAGACCAGTTTAATGTCGGACAATATTTTCACAGACAGGCCTTTAAGGTGTGGGGGATATATACAACCAAATAAAAAAATGATACAACCGGCATAAAAACTGGTATTTTCTAAATATAATAATAAACGTGAATCCACTGTGTATGCAACTTTATTAGCAGTGTCCTTGTAACATTGCGCCAACATCAAAACATGAGTAACGGCCTTTCAGCCCCACACTTTCTGGTCGTAATGGTAAAGGTTAAATATACCTTCAACATTAGATACACCACAAAAACAAATATAAAATACAACTCACCATAACGATAATCAGTGGGAGCTTGTTTCTCAGCAACAAGGCGGTCCTGTCTAGGGGTAATGGGAGACGATGACACAAGTGTCTTGCTTATGTCCAGTCTGCTTCCTAATTTTGTTTTGCTTAGTGAAGCAGTTTTGAAGACTTCACTGCCCTATTAGAGACCTGGTCGCTACATCTTATGCAGAGTGGGCATGGTGCATGGCAACAATCTGTCCCAATAAATCGATATTTCAAGTAGGTCTCCTGATATTGTCTGTTAAATGCAGCTTTCTTTTTCTTTGAAGTCGTGGGCTCCTCAGTCTCCTCATTGGCTCTTTTACCAGAAGCGAAATGGTTTTTTGTTAATTTTGCTAGCTTGGGGGTTTCAATTTAGCGGTAATGTATTATGTGTTACCAGCCTCTTTAAGAAGGTAGCGGATGTAGGTAAGACATGTGACCTTGCCAAGAACCTTGACATGCATCAAGAGTGAGCCATAGACAGATGTGGCAGAGAGAATCTGGTAATTTTCCAAAATAAAACATCATTCAGAATCAGAAAAAAAAAATCAGAAATAATGTAAGCTGTTTATTCTTTCTGTGCGGCCTGGTACTAAACAACCCACGTACCGGTCCGTGGCCCAGGGTTTGGGGTTGGGGTTGGGGTTGTTAGAGGAGTAGAGAGTTTGTAGTCACTTTAATTTGAAGCGGTTACCTCAACGTTAGTGGCAGCACTGCACTCCTTTTGTCAGGAGCCGTAGGAAGCCTGTATGAGTCCACAGACCTCAGATATCACTGTGTTCGGGTTCACCACTGTGGGAACAGATCAAGAGATAAAAATCCCAACTTTCCTGAAAAAGAAAAACAGTATCAGCGCATTTTTCTCCAAACTATGAGTGTCAGCAGTCATCACGTCTTCCCATAAACTGATCCCCATGTTTTTCAGTTTTTGTACAGTTTTATCCCGAGTTCCACCTTGTACTCTCTACTTTTTAATAATCTCTCTGTATTTGGATTTGAAGACTGAAATCAATACCCTGCTTCCACTAAGCACCTGGCACTTTAGGTCTTTTGTTTTTGCCCTGTAGAGTAGGGGATTTCTATGAGCAATGATTTTAAAAAAAAAGTAGAGAGTTTGCACAATAAAAGTACTTTGTCCTCCCCTCATCTTCCCCTGTCATGTTTAGCTGCCACCCTCTCCACACCTCCTGATATTTCTCTTTTCTTGCTGTAGACAATCAAAGAGAGATAGCATTTCAACTCACAGTAAAAGTAAAGGATAAACTACAGCACATAGACCCTGAGGCTAGGCACACCTCTCTGCACGTTCATATCCCATCTCCTCATTCGCTCGCTACTTTTACTTCTCTCTGCCCCCATCCGTGCTTCTGCAAAAAAGGGGCAGTTTCATCCAGGGACAAAACGTGTTGCATAACACCACAAAAAACACAGACTCCATTTGCTGCATGGCATAGGAAGACTAAGTTTACTTTTTGAAATGTACTGTATGTTTAGAGATTAGCTTGCAGACTCAAAATGATGACAGAAATTGGTAAAACTAAACAGCTTAACACCATATCATAAAACTGTCTATAGTTTCATTTCTTCTCACTGTGGGTACACACAAAGGAAGAAATTTCCATCTTCACTCTTTTTTTTTTCCTAACCAGATTAATAAAGCTTTGGGTTTGTATGGTTCTCTGTTATCTCAGTCATTGTGAAAATTGTTTCACTTCTTCCACTCCCATCATTAGCCATAAATGGGTGTAAAAATTCTCACTACCCTTTCTTCCTCTATGAATACCAGTTTCTGTGCACGGAAAGGCGTATTCAAGATTTTCAAGCCCACACATTGTTCATGTTTGTGGCCTTAGGTGGTGAGATGATTCCATTACACTGCAAAAACATCATTTCTAGAAATAAGCCTATTATTTCATAGATTTTGTCAACATTTTCTTATTTAAGCAAAAATATCTTTGCTAATGGGGTAAGAAAAAGGTTCTTGACTAGAATTCATACAACTGGCAAAATGGTTTAAGATAGTCTTCTAATCTTCGTGAAAGGCTTTTTTTTTTTTTTAAACCAACTTAGAAGTTAATTTTTACGGTATATATGTTGGTCCAGTGTGAGCTTCTCCAGCAGTGCTGCTCTTTGGCTCAAAGTATTCTCAATAAACATTTCCAGAATTGTTACATGCTGAATAATGTTTGTGCAAGTCAGTCAGTGGGATGTCTCACCTGGGCAAGGCTCGATCTCGATCATAATTACTATCCATCTCTGGTATGCTACCCCAGGTAGTCTTTTCATTTCTCTGCTGCTATGATTCATTTAATCACATCAGCACATTACAAAATACTCGGGACAGACAAATGACTATTTTTTGATCATAATTTCTCTGTAAGGCAGGACTTGAGTTTAATGTAGACTTTTCAGATTCATCTGTCTCTCCACACATTTATTGTGCTATTATAAAAATGTAAAAAGAACAACTCTAGCGCAAAAATTTGATGTAACAGCTCTTCATTAAGCCAGACTGCTTTTAGTTCTGAACTATTCTATTATATATATATATATTTGCAGTTTATCCTTATAGTGATATAATTGTGAATACAAGCCTTCATATATGTATTTATTTCTTTTACAGCTGTTAACTCTGATAGTGGCAGAGAAAGGTCTTCAAAATAGTTTTGTGTCGTTAGAATTGAATGAATGAATGAATGAATATCCTTTATTGTTATTGTATCAAATACAAAATTAGGAGTGCTTCTCCTTTGGTGCATTTACAATTAGAAGAAGAGTTATTAAAAAATAATAACTAAATAAAATATGCAAAATGTACAGAATATATATCTGATTTCTAAAGTATTGCACGTATACGATGCCTTCATGATGAATTCAAACATATTTTGAGCTGCCTTGCACAAATGGCTAAAAACAGTTCGATATAACAGCTGCAAATGAGAACAATTCACCCCTGAAACAGTTTTATGCAGTTACTGCTATTTGAATGGCAGGAGCTGACAGTAGGGTGAAAACATGGTGGCCGAGCGAAAACCAACAGAGTCCTGGCTCTGTTCCCTGTCAGATCATATTCAGTCAGCACTGATAGATTTACTCAGTCTTTATTTCCAGCAGTTTGTTTTCATTGGAAACAAGGCAGCACAACTGCAGATAGCATCTCTCGCTGGATGTCTCCGCTCCCAGAGCGCCAGCCAGCGGCTGCGTGGGCGCACCTTACGCTACCTTATGAAAATAAACACACACGATCTTTTTTTTGATTACAGTTACACATGCGCACACAAATCATCTGCTTGTGATTGCTGTGAGTAATAGGAAAGATTTGATTCGGGTTGTTTACGTTTTTGTCTGTACAGTTTGATCAGTTAAAAGTTGGAAAAAGGTCAACTAAATTTCATTTCTCTCCATTTAGTGTTAACCAATGAATCGTGTAATACAGTTTTTACCCTGACATCGCTGTCAGATGAACTTTGTATCCTCTGATCATTCATGTACAAATGTCTTCATCCCTCTGTGGATTGTGACAGAAGGATTAAAGCAGCCTTGCTGTGAAAGGACTTTGATCAGCGCTCTCCTCCCTTCTTCAAACGCTTGGAGTAGTGCTGATTTATACACCTCCAAGTTGACGTTTCCCTTCCACCTGTTCATTGATTCAGGCCTGAGTATTAAATTATTGAGCAAGGGAATAAAGCAAAGCGGCTTGTCTTTGCTGATGCTG
>JAOWBL010025575.1:16336-31744 GCA_028564865.1 Zenarchopterus dispar
CAGACAGGCTGCTACAGGCCAACATCTGGGCTCATGATGGGTACACAACTGCTGTGTGTGTGTGTGTGTGTGTGTGTTATTGTAAGTGTGCAGAGAGTGAAACGGATTTGCTGGAAAGGGCAAACGTGTTGCTGCTTGAAGCTGAGCTCCTCCGTGTTATTTTCAGAGAATAATACTGTAAAATAATCTTCCTATAACATCTTCTGAAACAGTACCAGGACTTTACTTTGCAGAAGAAGAGGAATCCGTCATGACTGTCATGTGCAAAACTGTTGGAATATTATGCTGATTTTCTTTCTTTTGTTCGTTTTGGAAAGTTTTCTGCTCTCAAGCATCCAAACGCACACAATGCCAAGAGGGAACGACATAAGCAGCGGTCGTAGAGAATCAACCTGTTTTGAAAGGGTCATAAAACCGTTTACAACATTACCCACTAGTGGAAAACATTACAGACCATTTCCTACCTCCCCTGGAGCAAATTTACCACAGGGTTAGAGAATACTCCAGAATGCAATGTTCAGAGAAATTTAAAAATAAAAAGATCTGAGAACCTGCAGGCCTCATTGAGCATGTCGGATGTTAAAGTCGACACCAAGACGAAGAACAGGAGAAGGATTATTCTGTATTTAAAAAATAAAATAAAATAATACATGGAACCATATTTGCAAGACTGCATCTGAACAAACCACAAGACTTATGGAACCAAGTCCGATTAACAGGTGAGACCAAAGTAGAGACTCGGAGCTGTGTTCGGTTTTTCCCCAAACGCCTCACGGCGTCTGTCGGGTACGGTGGCGGGAGGGTCATGATCAGGGGTTGTTTAGCTGTCACGAGGTAGACCATGACCTCTGACACCAGCGTACTCTAGAGGGAAACCATCTGACAGCAGAACCTTGGTCGGTACTGGGTCAAGATGATCTGAAGAACATCACCGAATCTACAAGAGAATAAATGAACAAAAAAGTTATGACTACTGAAGGTAGATCTAGTTATAGGGTACTTAGTATTGTCCTTATTTGCCCAAATATGTTTTAATAAAATAATGACGAGGTGAAAACTATTATATGTTGATATTAATGATGATAGATTATATTAACTGTTGTTACTATAATAAAACACATTAAAAATAAAAAAAATACGTAGCATAAATCAAATTGTATGAACCAAATCATTTTTATTTTGAATCCTGCAGCTCTTCACTGACTCAGCCGCTGAAACAGTTTTCCTCCAGCGAACGAGAGAAATCTATAAGTCAAAGTTCACTAATGTTGAACTTAAAACACACACAAAAAAAAATTTACCCTCAGGAGCGAAGCCGCTTCATTCCAGTAGGGTTAAGTGCATGTAAGCGGGCCTGAAGATCTCTGGGATTACAAGTAAGTTTTAAAACACATGGCTTCAAATATATTCCTGGAACCATCTGTAAAAGTAATCAATCAAACCTATAAATCAAATCTGAAATAGAAAGATGTAACGATTTTACTTTGTGGACTGAAGTTTAAAAAAAAAAAGACTCCTCAGCTTGAACAGGAATGCAATAAACTGCAGCAGCCATGAAGATAATTCGCATTAGAGGCGTCTTAGGAAACTGGGTCAAGGGAGCATAAAAGTACAGAGGAGTGGTTTTATATTTGGATTCCTCTTATCAGAACAATTAAATGAAGAACTGGTCACAACTATCACAAGACGAATCGCTTATGCTCCCCAGAATTAAAGAGCTTCAGAATCGAGCCGCTGATGCAGAAGTTTCCTCATTAGCTGTAGATTTTCAGAAGAAATGAAGATTCCTCTTGTTCCTCTTTTAAAGGGTGAAAGTCGATCCGAAGAAAACGAAATAGAAAAAGGAAGAAAAAAAAACCACACACTCTGACAGTCTGAGGAGGTTAAAAATAAAATAAAATTTTCAAAATAAAAGAGAAAAATGATTGACACTTCATGTCTTTGCAGGATTGCGTTCAGAGATATTGTTTAGTTTCTGTTTCTTTCCAGGGAAGTTGAAACATTTTCAAGGAACCGTGTTTCAACTTTAGACAGCAAAGTGAATATTTATTTAGGGTGTGTTTTTATCTGACTGTTTAAGTTGTAGAAAATAAGCAGCAGGAGTCTTCAGAAGCAGGCTGATAATCATAAACGGAGTTAAACGCTGCTCTCTCTCGCTCTCTCTCTCTCTGTCAGGAGGTGATTGTGCAAGCCGGTCTTACATCAGACGCCCTGTGACAGGTTCGATAAGAGTTGATGGACGTGATTGCACTTCACGCCTCAGGTCCTCTCAGAGCTGCGGGACCAGACACGCTCCCGCTCGTCAAAAACCAGCACAAAGACTGCTTCACTGGCCACCAAACAAACAGGACCGGAGCTGTACAAACACACAATACAGCCATTGTTACTTTAAAAAAAAAAAAAAATTCAACTTTTTTTTTTAACTGTGAAACAATTTAGTAGAATTTCAAAAAAAGAGTAAACTTTTACTGCTTTTTTTTTTAATTGAGCAGCATTTCTGGGTATTTTTTTTTCTTCAGGTGTGTCTCTGACATCAGAGATTAAAAAAAATAAAAAATCACGTTGCAGGTATTTGTGCTCGTTGCCAAGTTTGTGTCGGGAAACTAACGTCAAAACTGTCATTTTTTTTCCTTCATTACATCTGAAAGATTCACAACAAAAAAGACAACAAAACCATTACATCATGTTTCAGCAGTTGTAAGTACATTGGTAATGACAGCGTTCAGCTTTACGTCTGGAAAAGATTTCATCTTCAACCAACTGCACAACTTTTCAGCAGGAACTAAAATAAAGCGAGTTGTTACAAAAGTAATTAGTTACATGATCTTATTTCTACCTTAATCCCACAATTTACCAGAGAACTCCATTAAAGGGCTTATTTTATATTAATTTTATTCATTCGTGAATCTGTTTCTCATTAGGTTGGAATAAAATATGTTTTTTCATGAAATGATTTTAAATGAAAAGAGGAATGCTTGTGAAAACAAACTTTCATCTGTATTCATAATCGCGTCAGAAACTCTCCGTTAAGTCTAACTTTATTTATTTATAAAGTGCGGTTAAAAGTGCTTTACAGTCACTTTATTAGGCACAGCTGGTAGACTTTCTAAGTGTATGTATATGTATTTATAATGTGAAAGGAAGTTAAAGGCGGGGCCTAAACCACACCAAACATGCTGATGGAAGAGTAAAGGATTAAATAGTTCATTCAGGCTTTGATTGCTCATTTTTAATTAAAAAGTGTCCTTTAGAAATGTGCACAAACACTTCTGTCAACTTTGACACAATAGGAGAATCAATCAACAGGTGAAGGCCACAAGGTTTGAGGGGAGGAGCCTGCGAGACGTGTCTCAACAGAGAGCGTTTTTTTTTTTAAAAGTTTGTCCCGCGTGACCCCGAACGCCAAACAAAATGGCGGCTTCACGCACCCAAAGGCGTCCATCCCGCCAGGTGTCTGCGTTGGGTGTCAAACTGGTGTCTGAATGTTTCAGGTGAAACGAGAACGAGACCAAGACCCCCACTCTCTGGATAACAACCCCCCCACTTCCACACCCCCATTCCAGTTTCTTTACCGTAAATGTGCGGTTAACCAAAATAAGCTGCTGGTGGGGGGCAGAGGGGAGTGCGCGCTGAGAAATCCTGTTTTTTTTTTAAAAATTCAACACCGTTTGACTTGCCCACCGACGTGATGATTATTATTTTGAGTTTACGCTTTTACGCCGAGATAACCACACATGAGATGCCAAAAGTCACCCTCCACGGTGTGAGGCTGAAGATAGAGGGATGGAGACGGGTGGGGGTGGGGGGGGGTGAGGGTGGGGGTACATGGCCAAAAACAAGTCTGTGAATGAAAGAAGCAGATAGCGAGAGGAGAGGGGCCGAACGACAGAAACAGCATGATGGAGCAGAGATGGAGGGAGGAGGAGGAGGAGGCGGGTGGAGGGGGAGAGGGTGAGGAGGAGGGGGGGTGGGGGGGGGACTGGGCATTGCTTTTCAAGAGCAGAGGGAACAAAGAGTCTTTTGTGTGCAGTGCTGAGAGAGTGAAGTCGAGCCAGAGCTTAGGGAGTGTTTAACAGTGTACACTGACTGCATTCCTGCAATGTGATTACAAGACGCTTTTAATTTATACTCAGGAAACGGACTTAACTCTTCCCTTTCCTCCTTTCCCTTTACACTCTACCTCTCTGTTTACGCTTATTTTCTTTTTTTCAATCCAAAAAAGCCGTTTAAAACTTGTTTTTTCGTCCTGTTTTTTGAGTCGGTGTGATGGAGTATAATCACACTAAAATAATGAGGTTTAAACTTTGAAGAAATATAAACGTGCATTCAAACTGCTTCCAAAACAAAAGTACTAGTACACATATTTAATGCGTATCCAGTCTGATATTACACACCATGAAAGCTATTAAATTTGCCATGACATCATTTTTATCACATTTATTTTTGTTAACCTCCCCGAGCCCATGAAAAAAGTTGTATACAATAAACAAACTCTAAAAAAAATCTAAATAATACCTGGTGTTGTCATAGAGATGCAAAACTTAGAAATGAGAAAACTGTTAAAGACTTAATTTGGGGTGTTTTATTTCAAATTACAATAAACACTTAAATGTGTGTGTGTACTTGTTTTCGTGACATATAAGGACATTTTCTGATAACACACCTTCAGTACGAGGACACTAGAAAAAGTGAGGACATGTGTGGATTTTCTGTGTATTACTTCATAACTCTGGTGATTAAAGGGTTAAATGAGCATCTCCAAGAGTCGACACCTGGAGCAAAGTTTTGGATAGCTCGTCCCAATGATTCTGTTTGGAGTTTGGTGTCTGGACGTTTGGACTCTGGTGGTCCATCATCCGGACCTATAATCAGAGCCGAGAGAAACCCAGCATCAGTGTCCTGGAATAATACTGGTACCATCAGAGAAGAAGAGAACTTACTGGTGGAAAAAGATTCTGGGAAAATAGTTGGGAGTGAGGTCCCGCCTCGAGTGGAGGAGCTGAAGTATCTCCGAGTGGATGAAGAATGGAGCGGGAGGTCAACAGATGGATCACCAGAGTCTGGTCCAGTCTGCTGTGGTGAAGAGAGAGTCAGTCAGTCAGTTTACTGGTTGATCGGAGTTCCTATCTTCATCTGCAGCCATGCATTGTGGGTAGTGATCGAAACAGCGAGATCACAAATAGGTGCACAGACTCTTATCTGGAGACATGATGAGAAGTTTCGGTTATCTTAGAGCTGCTGCTCCTGGACATCCAGAGGAGCCAGCTGAGGTGATTTGGATGTCTGGACCACTTTTGGCATCTCCAACCAGGAGAAGACCCTGAGGTAGACCCAGGACATGTTGGAGAGACCACATCTCCTAGCTGGCTGGATGGATGGACCTGACCAACTGAGGGAGGCCCCGACCATAATACACCCCACACATCTGGAATGAGGCATGATGGGTGCACGACTTTCTTCAGCTCCACCGGCTGATTTGTTCTCCAAACACCTTCAGATCTGGTCACATCCTCTGTGTGGAAATGCTCTTACTTTCACTATTAAACTTTGCTTTGGGCTCTGCCGGGGATTTTCTATGGCGAGATCATTTTAGTAATCTCTGATTACGATCATTCCGAAATTTTTTATTTTTAGACCCTATTTCTGTCTCAAACCTTCCAGGTTGGAGAGCTTTGAACAGCTTTGGTGGTTTCATAAATCTTCTCATTGTTTTAAAGAATGAGAAGCTCATCACTGCGTCATGAATACTTATATAACCGTTTGCCAGCTCCGACACATGAATCACTGCAGTACTTTTCCAAGTGGAGGCTCATACCTGTTGACTTAGTTAACCCCAGGTGGTGACTTCCTCTTTCAGCGAGGTCATGTAGGTGTACGAGCCCTTATCCTTAAAGTATGAAACCCATATTGTTTACACACGCTTTTACTCACAAGCATTATTTGTGCAACCTGCATTTCCAGGGAGATTGACACACTAAGGCGTTAATATTAAACACTAGGAACAGCATTTACTACCTTAACACCCTTTTTTCCTTTTTTAAACAGAGCTCACACATCAAAGGTGATAGAAAAATGTTCTTTATCAGATGCAAAACTCCAAAGTTGTCAAGATTTGCATCAGTACACCTCACACAAATTAAAAAAAAAAAAAAAAGTGGGTTTTATCTTGAGAAAAGAACAGCGAATGCATCACCACTTTTGACTTCAACAAGCTCTGTATGACCTATTAACACCATCCAACGCTGATGTGAGGAGCTGCAGGAGTCTGCATGCAAAGCTGTGAATGCAAGTGTAACTCGTGCATGCACGATCTTAGAAAGGATCTTCTATGAGTTAAACGTGGGGGCGTCTGCTGAGCGCTCAACTATCTCCAGCTGGTTTGAATAGGACGTGCAGTCTGCAGAAACACTCCCAGCCAAGAAAACAAAGAGTTAAATAAAAGCACCTACAAGTCGAACTGAGAGGAATATGAAGACAAGTAGGAGAAAAGATCTGAGAGTGGTGGAGGAGGGATCTGGAGGATCTGAAGGATCTGAAGGATCTGGAAGATCTTGAAGGACCTGAAGGATCTGGAGGATCTGGAAGATCTGGAGGATCTGGAAGATCTGGAGGATCTGGAGGCCGGGGTCAGGGCACATGGACATCAACCTCTGCCCTCGCGGCCAACAAGAGCCCAGCCTGTGTCTGGAAGTAATCTTCCTAGCTGCTTGTTATCTGGAGGAAACATCTGATCTCAGATCGCCGGCTTCCCTGCCCCCCCACCCTCTCCACCTCCTCCTCCACCCTTCTGCTTCATGATGAAGACAAAAACCCTGGGTTCGGAGAGTCCTCCTTACATGAGACTGGCCACTAACTGCTTCTTTTACGATGCTGTTCTTCTCCCTTTTTTTTTGTTATTCCTCCCCTCCCTCCCCCTCTCCCACTCCCACTCCCCCCCTCCTCACCCGCCACCCGCTGTATTCACACATTCAAACGTAAGATAAAACCCCTCGCATTTCTCCCCTGCCTTAAATCCTCCTCATTGCTGAGTGATTTAGTCTCCCCCCCCCCCACTCCTCACCCCATCCTCCACCCCTCACCCCCCACCCCTCCCCTCTTTCTCTTCACATCTTTGCTTAGACTTCATTCCAGTAATGAGGCTCGGCGTTCTCCGACTCTCAATCTTCCATCAACCACAGTGAAAAAGAAAAAAAAAAAAAAAAATCACTGCGGGTGAAGAAAATCAGGGGTGGGCCGAGAAGTGGAACGAACGAAACGAGAAAAGAGAGGGTTTTTGAAAGAAGGATGGGGCAGCTCCCACCCACCATCAGATTAGTTTCTCCTCAAAAGGGCAGTAAAAAAAAAAAAAAAAAAGATTTAATTAGCCGAGCATTTTTTGTCACGCCTCACTAATCAATCAGCTTTTGCTTCTATCTGTATTTCAACATGGCTCCAGACCACCTAAAAACCGAAACGCCATCGTTTGTTTTTATGCCTGTGCTTCTCTTTGACTTAATCTTAAACGCAGGTCTGCGGTGAAAGCAGAGGCCAAAGGGTGAGCTGGATGAGGAGGAGGGAAGGGACCGGGATCTGAGAGGGAGGGAGGTGTGTGGGTGGTGTCACGGCGTAATGTCCATCAACAATGCCAGGTTTTATATTCAGCTGGGGATTAAACGGTTCACGAGGGCACGAGGAGCCACAGGTGGGGTTTGTGTAGCGAGGCACATATCAGAATTAAAATCACACGCCTGATATCACGCAGGTCAAAACAGCATCGGCGCTGGACACTAGACCACTGGACTTTGGACTTATTATGCGGTCTGGCTGCAGATTTGTCCCTTTTTTTTTTTTTTTTAAGGGTGGGTCCATTTGTGGTTCCAGCGAATGCTCAACTGGACTGAGATAAGGTGAGCACAGAAGTGGAGTCAAGGCCTCGGGTTTTTGTTTTTTTTGTTTTGTTTTGTTTTTTTTTTTAAATCAGGCATCGCTGAGTGGTTATTGTGATGTGGGGGGAGGCGGGGAGCGCCGTTGCCATGGAGATCTGGGTGGGTGGTACATCTGAAAGGAACATCGCAGTGAAAGAAAGGTGAAAAAAAGATGTTCAAAGGTGTTTTTGGCTGAAGACAGAAGAGCAAAATCACCTCTCCTTGAGTCAATCTGAGTATTTAAAAAAACAAACATATCTTTGCAGCTAGTTCCTCATCTTTGTTTGGGCTTAACTACTTCAGGATGTTCAAATAACACAATTATGTTGTTATGGTGAGCTGAGGACAGCAGGCAACAGGTTTTTACACAAAAAAAAGTTTAATTATTTAAAAATAAAGACAACTCCAAAACCTGTTCCCGTCTTTCTTCTGCTGAAATACATTTGACTAAAGCCAAAGAATACATATGTCATATTTGAACTGCATCTTTCACATTATTTGGTTTTTTTTGTTCTTAGTAGCTAAATCCACTAATCTTTCCAATAACAAACAAAACCACATCTGTTTCTCTTTATCACACCCTCACCTCCCCACAGGTCCAGACACATGACTTACATCCTGGTTCTGCTGGAGGTTTTCTTCTTGTTGAAACAGAGGTTTTGGTTCCCACTGTCACCAAGTGCTTGCTCAAGAAAGATTGTTTGGTTTCTCCAAGTAGAACACCCAAACATGCGTTTTTTATTGATTTGTATAAATTATCTGCATATACTTTTCCTTTTTAAAGGTCTGTTGGGGGTCTCTCTGCAGGAGAATACCTGGGACACACCCTGGACAAGTCACCTGTCCATCACCAGGTCACACATGGACAAACAACCTCACACTCTCACACCTACGAGCGTTTCACAGACACCATTTAACCTGATACACCTGTTTTTTGTTTTGTTTTGTTTTGTTTTTGAACTGTGAGAGGAAGCTGAAGTATTTGGAGAAAACCCACACAATCACGTGGAGAACATGCAAATTCCACATAGAAAGGCCTCCGCAGGGATTTGAACCGAGAACTTTCTTCCTTTGAGGCGAAAGTGCAAACAACCAAAACCTCTATGAACTCAAGCTGTCTAATTAAAAGCAGATTAAACTTCACGGACATGGCTGCAGTACCGGGACTTTTATTAATCAGCAAGTTGACGGTTTGATTCCCGGTATGACGTTGTTTTCTGCCTCTTTCTGATCGAACTCATCAGCGGTTTTGGTCGGTGTCACTTCAAACGTGGTTGCGCTACGACTGCCGTGTTGGCGACTGGACTCGACCATGGTCGCGACGCACGATTCTCGTGACTCCACCAGACGTGGATCTGCTCTAGCGAGCTGCGCCGGAAGTCGCTGAAGAGGATCGTTTTTATTTTTCAACGCCGGCTGACAAAGAGGAACTAAGAAAGTGTTTGCATTTTCCCCTTTTCTACCTGTACTTTAACACGATGACAACCTTTTATCCCCTGATTGATTAGGTTTCTCCAAATTAATCCAAAGGCACATTGATGAGGTCCTTCAGAAATGGGATTCAACCCATGTCAGTTTCCTGTCTCACATTTTCTGACAATGTCAATCTTCTCAGAGGTTAACACCCAACTGACTTCTCCACTATGTGAGCACAGAAACCTTGAAGGAGACGAATGATGATAAAGTCATCCAATAAAGTAGTTTAATATCACAGATTCAGAACATAATTATCCAACGTTCCTATCTTTATCTCCAACCAGTTTCACATCACGCCACATTTTCGGTTCCTACGACACTGAAAACAGGAACCTGCAACTCTGAGTGCAAAAAAGGGGGATACCCTGTGGGAAAAAAGGGGGCGGAGTCAGTCATGTGTCTGACCCCGCCCCCTAAAACTAACTTCTGTGAATATGTCTCATTGAACGTGTTAACAATTGATGGAAATCAATATTCTGTGTATTATCTGGAAATAAAAAGAAGAATTAATAGGATTTGAGATTTATTACTTCACTAGTACCTTAAAAAGTTTGTCCACACTAGTGTAAGCGTCTTTAATAGCCAAGATAATGATAATAAGAACCAAACAAACCCCCTTTGACGTGGCCTGCAGCTTTTCTGAAGAGAGCTTTAAAAACCTGTTTTCCTTTTTTCTGACTGGTGTCATGTTGCAGACGGGCTGGAAGCTGGCTGGATCTACAAATCCATAAAATCTGTCAATCCATCATCATTTCTGCTGCCATGGACCTGGTGGAGGTCCAAAGCAGGGCCTCCGGTTTCAAGAGTCATTTCTGTGGTGACATCAGAACTGACACAACCTTGCAGTCCTGGTGGTTTTATCACACACACATCTTGTTGGAGAAAAGTTCTTACACTGAAAAAATAGTCCATTGGCTATGCCAGCTGTCAATCAAAGGATTCTGTACCTAATTAAGCATATATGATGTGGTATAATTATGGTATAAATCTGATGTAAATTCACCCCCATACAAGTTGTTCATGATGTGAAATCTAGCCGTGGATTGAGACCAAAACGTTTTTTTGGATCAGGCTGTAAATGTTTCTATATGTGGTGCCAATTTGGACGTTTTAACATGGAGATTGACTCACTTTTGGACCCAAAGATTGGTTGAGGAACTGGAACTAAACTCAGATCCTGGTTTGTGTCACATGATCAAAGCTGATGTTGCCCGTTGGTTACCGCCAGATCTGCTTCTGACAGACAGGGGAAATTTTTTTTTTCTTTTTTTTGGACGAGTCTTGGGAAGCCTTCAAAGTTTTATTTGAGTGGTTTTACAGTAACTTTTTCTTCTTTTTTTTGCCAGCAGAGAAGCCCACACCTATCCAGAAAAAAAAAAAAAAAACAAAACTGAAATGCTGCTAAGGTTACAGGTGATGGAGAAGAACAGAGTGAGGAGACTCCTCAGTGGTCCAAAGGTCTGTTTTGTCGGTTGGAGAAGAGGCACAGCGAAGGAGACAGAAAAGCGAAGCGGCAGGAGGAGGGTGGAGGGAAGACCGGCACAGTGAAAGTTAGTCTGCATGAAATCCTTTTTTTTTCTTCTTCTTTTTTTTCACTTACATCAAAGCTGATCCTGGCAGTAGAATCAAAAGATTCAATCTGCATTTCCATGGTTTTCTCCTGACCTTCACCACCACTCCTCCGTCCCTTCTTACCTCTGCCAACCAATAACCACACCTCCTCCTCCACCCACACTTTTCTCCTCTCACACAGCAGAACCATTGTCAACTATTTATGTTCCTCAGAACCAACTGCAAACCCAACGCACATCTTCCTCCACCCGACCCGTCCAGCCTCGGGTCGGTCGACTTCCAGCGCAGAAACAATTAAATAAATTAATTAACAAAGTAATTTTGCTTATTTCGGGAAACATATCATGTATCTGTCCATCTTTTATTCATAAGTCCAGCTGCGATAATGTCTACAAATACAACTACTACGTGACATCAAGCTACCCACACATTATCTCTTTAAAGGCCTTTCTTTGTCTGTAGGTGAAGAAGAGGTGTTTTTAAAAAAGGTCAAACCACAAACGGAGGACGGCCACGGCCAAAACTCAGGTTTCCATGCCGACCACCGGAGAGCCAAACTTCCCCTGGAAGATTTTTAACAAGGCAAAATTAACCGTGGTTGGGAAATATTACTGTACTGTCACAGCTTGTATTGATGAATATTTTTTTATTTAAATTATTGGACAAACACCGCCAGTGTAATTTTACTCCACCTTTTTTTTTTTTGTTTCGCTACCATAATACCGTCGTCCTAGCTTTTAACAAAACCTCCAACCAAAACATCAAATCAAGATGTTTGTTACTTCTTCTCAAATACTAGCTATATAAACAGGAATACATAACTTTGTCCTTGTGATTAAAATAAGAAACACAAGGTCGGGTGAAGACAGCATCCAACTCCACCCCAGTTTCCTCCTGGTGGGTGGATTTCCATTTAGGGTGTCTCCATAACCAGAAACTCTCCCATAACAAAGACAAGTCTCTAGCAGGTGGTCCAAAAACAAACAAACAAACAAAACAAAACAAAACCCAGCTGGTTGAGGTGTAGCGTTAAATCAGTGCTGATTGGATGCGTTTTTGATAAGAGATAACATTCATCCCTCTCAATATTCCCATTAACCCTTGATTTGTGAAAAACCTAAAAATCACAGTGACAAAGCTGTAAAGAAAACCCCTATTGTTTGAAAAAAAACCCTGCCAAATATCGCAAAAACCTTTTTATGCTTTCACAAGGTGTTTTTTTTTTTTTTTTGTCGATAATCCAGTTTAGCTCAAAAGTGTAATGGAAACACCTTTTTTTCACATTTGCACGTCTTTGTCAATCTTAAGGCATTAAAATCTAGTTTCCAGCTAGATTTTAATGTAGTTATGTTATAAGAGTATTTAATCATTATGAATTACTGTGTTACATAAAGGATTTGCCTTTAAATAGCCTTTTTGTCTGTTGGCTATTTTTGCCACAGCGGTAGCGACAATCCCAATAATTTGTCCAACACTAAAGATGTTTTCTTTCATTGTCTTCAAAGTCGAGATCTTATTTTTTTTTGTGTTGAAGACAAGTCTTCAACGCTATACTTCGCTCATAAAATGAAACACGCCGTTCAATGGAAACGCTAACCCCTTTCAGATTTTTGCTTTTGTTTTGCAAAAACGTCTAATGGAAATCCACGTAATGTAGCTTACGAGTTTAAGTCTTCTTTCCTCATTTATCATCGTTACCACCACACAGCAAAGAGAAACGCAGGAACTATCTCCGCTGATTTGATGTTGATTTCATTGTTCGGCTGTCAAACTGTGAAAGTGGTGCATTACCGCCACCTAGTGGTGTGGAGTGGTATTTAGCTAAGTCGGTGGATCTTACGAAGGTTCTAGCCTGTAATCAAGGTAGGACATGTGAAGGTACAGAGGAGAAGGTTGGGATGTAATCCAGAAATTCAAAGATGTGAGATGAACTACAGCTGACTAGAAAAAATAAAAAAACTAAAAAAAAAAAAAAAGAAAAGTTACATAGTCAGTAGTGTTGCAGTCATATTTGCTGTATTGTTCACCCGTTTGCTGCTTCTCTTAATATAATGATATGATGATGTATGTATGTATGCATGATGGAGACTGGGGTCAGGAAGTTGGAAGTGGGTCAAAAATCCCAGGACACGGCACACTACAACTTGGCTCGATTGGGCGCACCCATTGTAACGCTTCTCCATTGGACATGTCACTAGAGGGAGATGTTACAGTCAAATGCTACCAATTTGTTTAAGGAGGCTGACACAAAGTCCATCTTTAAAACCAAACTTAAATGTTTCTGTTTAGTAAAAGCCTGTAGTTAGTCTACAGGACAAGACGAGAGCATCGTCTTCATCCTACGCTGCAGAAGGACACCAACATGATCCACTGAGAGGAACCCCCTCACCCTTCTTCTCTCCTCTCCTTCCCTTTTCTTCCTTCAGCTCATCAGGAGCACCTCCATTACAATATTTCAGTTTTGGTGATAGAAACACGACTAGTGATGCAGAGTTGGGTTCAACGTCCTGGACAAGGACTGGGCATCGATCCAGTGACCTTCCACTCAGAAAGCAAAACAACCCTGGTCACTGTAGCGCAGATACCCAGTGGCTTCGATTACATATCAGAGGAGGAAAAAGTAACGATATTAGACCAATATATAATAATCACAAACAAGATAACTGTTTTCTGCATATTACGGTTCCAATATTGTATCTTTAACATTCAACACACTGGTATTTACACATCTGATTAAAACTTTATTTTGTTACTTTTAAACGAAAAGATTCATTATTATTGTTACTAATTTTTCTGGGATTGTTAGAAAACTACAGCCTAAATATCAGAGCTAAACAGAAACAGTCTCTATAAACACACGGAGGTTTAGACAGGTAAATAAAACAAAATTAAGTGGAAGATGGATGAAACTGGGGATATAAATCAACATTCAGACGTCAACCTTCAGTTGTGGATCTGTTACCTATTTGGGTAAAAATATATATATGTACTTTCCACGTTTCGAACTCTGCCGGACAGGATTGTGTTGACGTTGTTGCAGCAAACAAAGTGGTTTCTATGTGCTTGGATTAAAAACGAAAAAAATATTGTTCCTACATTAAATTTTTCCTGGTCAGGATGGTCTGAGAAAAATCCCTTGGCCCACATATTCACTTCCAGAAGCCAAAAAGGTATCAACAGCCTCAAAATGAAATTTACAATGTAGTAAAATATAAGTTATTTATGCAAAGTTCAATCTCTCTTTCAGATTTATAGAGAGTCAATAATGTTTTCCATACTGTCCATCTGTTATTTACTATTTGATTACCACCCCTGTGAATTCACGGAGACTAAATGTGTCATGTGATGCAAAAAACACACCTACCGTGCTGTTTTCTAGTGCACTGGGCCTCCCACACATCATCTCTTTAAAGTCTTTCTTTAGCTGTGGCAGAAGAAGACGTGTTGGCAGATTTAAAAAAGGTCAAACCACAAACTGAGAACATTTCTGACAGGCCGATAGCCGTGGCCGAAGCACAGGTTTCCATACCCACCGCCGGAGAGCTAACTTCCTCTGGAAGACTTTTTGAAAGGTAAAAGTAACCATGATGCATGATTCACCACACACTGTGGTCGGCTAGTGTGATATCGCTGGAAAAAGAAAAAGAAAAAGAAAAGAAAAAAGACACACACAAGTACAAGATGACAACTGACAAAAGAGACGGCGTGAAACAAAGAATATAGGTCGGTGGACCACTTTAGAGAGACTTGTCAGCGAGTGACTCGAGTCAAGACTAGAACATTAGTGGAGATAAAGTTTATAAATGAACCCAGAAGCAGGTTTCATGCTGATTTAGGACTTATTAGGTCTCTGCTGCTCAGTTCCTTCACGAGACGAACGGGCGTCATATTTTATGGTTGTGCTGTAAATGAAACGGCGTTTAAATTGAAAGCATATTGATGTGAACACGGCCATAGATCTCGTTACTGCTCTCTTACCAAGCGGCGGGTGAATATTCAGGGCATTACTTCTCGACTCGGTACGTCGCTGTACGTGGCGATCTGAGGCCGCAAAAGCTCCAGGAGTTCACCGAGCTGTGGGTTGTGATGGAAAGAACGAGATCGTGGATACAAGCAGCGGAAATGAGTTTCCTCTGTAGGGAGTCCGGGGACTCCCTACAGAGATAGAGTCATGGTCATCCAGGAGGAGCTCCTAAACATCAAGAGGAGCCAGATAAGGTGGGTCGGGCATCTGGTGAGGACGCCTGCTGGACACCTCTTTGGTGAGGTTTTCTGGACATGTCCCACCAGGAGAAGACCCCGGGGAAGACCCAGGACACATTGGAGGGACTATGTCTCTGAGCTGGGCTGGGTCTTCCCAGATGAGCTGGACGAAGAGGCTGGGGAGAGGGAAGTCTGGGATGGATGGATGGATGGATGGATGGATGGATGGATGGATGGATGGATGGATGGATGG
>JAOWBL010025621.1:0-31727 GCA_028564865.1 Zenarchopterus dispar
GTTTCCTTTTTTAAAACCTTTTATTTTGAAATACGTTTATCTTGAAACATTTTCCCGGAAGTCGTGGAGGGGCAGTTTGTACGTCTTGACTGCAGCTCAAGCCCCGGGCTTCCAAATAAGGAATGTGGTTGTCACCTAGCGCAGACGCAGGCAAGGACGCGGACACGAAGTCGCGAGTTTACGGTTTTCGCAATAAGCACGAGCCCTCTTTGATCCGCAGCTCCGTGGAGGCGTCACAGTCACCTGGAGCTGCGTAGACGCGCGCGGGGTTCTTTGTCGTTTGGAGAATAACTTTTTCTAGAGAGAGAGAGAGAAAAGGATTTCTGGGATTTACTACAAACAAAGAAACAAAGTAAAGATTAGAATTGAAAAAGGATGTGGGGTTCAGGAGAGGAGCAGGTGAAGTTTAATTGTGGTATCATGTGAGAGGACAGGAGCGGGAAGACCGCTGGGTTCTCTGGATCTGTTTTACGCGCTCGGAGCGCAGCTCGGACCTCCAGAAGTCCTCTCTGAGGTCTTCTTTCCTCTTCATCCTAGAAGATTCATATTTATTCTGCTTATCCTAAGTCCAGACTTTTCTTTAACAGCTCGATTATGTGTTTTGTGGACTTATCCAAGGACTAATTCCTCCTGGAACTGTGAATTAACGGAGCGAGCGTTGTCCACGGACACGCAGCAGAAGGACTGCTGACCTGCTCAAGGTAAATTCTCAAAAATATATATCTGTACATAAAAATATCTTTTTGTCCCTGAGTGAGCGCTGTCTGATTGTGCGGCTCATCTCAACTTTATTTTGTCCCTGCGTCTTCTGATGGTTTGGAGGCAAAACGTATAGAAACACATGTGCTATCAAACTGGATCATTGCAGATGTTACAGATGTGATTGGTGCTCAGAATTGAGGATAGCGATGCCGGTCCGTCTCTGCTCGGGGGCAGAAGGAGAGCGCGTTTCTCAGGGGACGAGCTGTCACCTTCTCCTATTCCAAAATGACTCGCCCTAACCACAGTTCATTCTTCTGCTCAGGTCTGACCCAGAATTTATCACATTTTGCCTCGTGTCGTTATTTGGGTTAAATTGGCTTCTGACCACATTGAGGAAGGCTCCGTTTGGTATAAATCTTTTTTTTTTTTTTTTGCCTCTCTGGATGAGATATTGAGCATGTGGAAACTCGGAATGATTTCTGAAAGCTTTGGTGCAGCATTTAAAAAGCCATCTTTGACTAGAGCTGCAGGAAACCTGCTATACAACTTTGTATTTTCTTAAATTCTGTTCTAACATGACACCTAAAATCATTTACTAAATGGTGAATTTCATGGTTTCTATGTATAAACAGCAAAGATAGTGTAATTAAATAGAAATTAAAAAGGCTACCTGCCAGATAAGTCTGAATCCCCCTCTTGATCATGTCCAGATACCTATTATTTTATTGAAAATATTCCTAACATGACCTTGAGTTCTCATCATTAGTCAAGTTTGACTGATCTTGATAACATGGACTTCAGCTGCCGAAACAGACAGGAAAGAATGGTGTACTGGTGATGAGAAAGGTAGAACCACAATGACTCTCCTGGAAGGAACGGAATCCTCCCAGCAGTCGCGTGTACATTCAGCCAGCCTGGCATCTCTCCCACAGCAGACCTCGTCCACAAAACCAGTCATCATCTAGCAAAACCACATCTGCTGTGTTCAGACTTCATAACATCCACTCTGAGATACTGACGGGAAAAAAGTGGGGATAAACATGGAGAAGAAGTTGAAAAAAATGGAGAACTAGATGGAGAAGAAGAATAAAGAGAATATGAAGAGAAGGAAGAATCCAGTCAGGGCAGCCTGCTCCTTTTTGGGACTCTTTAAAATGTTCAGACTGAAAAATTATTTTTCTGTCTGCATCGTTCTCAACAAAAAAGCAAACTAAAACCACCAAATAAACAAAACACATAAATAAAGTCAAAGAAATCCCGACTGCAGTGTCCAGATTCTCAGATCCTTCTGTTAGAGACGCTCTCGGACATGTATAAAACAGAGTGGCCAAGCACTGCAGAGTCTTGGCCGCTTTACATTTCACAGTCTCAGGAGATAAATGTTTTCACATATGCTACATTCATCCATCCATCCATCTTCCTCCACTTATCCGTATTCGGGTCGCGGGGGCAGTAGCCTGAGCAGGGAGGCCCAGACTTCCTTCTCCCTACATTCTACATTCAGTTAATTAAAAATCAAATTTAAAGAAAAAACAATATATGTAAATAAGGTTTAAAAACATAAAAAAACGTGTGTTCGAGGTAATATAGGTAAGGTAAAAAAAAAATTCTGTATTTATACATTACTTCAAATATTTTTAGTTTAATCCATTAATATTTTGTAAATTCCAAAGATGAAAGTTTAGCCTTTCACCTTTAACCCTAGATGGCTAGTTAGACCCAGCCGTTTAGGGTTAAGAGCTCTTTGTATTGGTGATTTAAAGGCTGAGTTAGGTCAATATTAAAAGCAACAGTGTTAATTAATTCCAAGTGTCCACCTAGAATTTTACCTGTTAAATTTTCTCTCTTCTCAATTTCATGTGATGCCAAATTTCCAACTGTGATTTTCTTCAAATTGACGTTTAAAAACCTGGTATTATGTTTCTCAGTACATGCAGAGCAGGTATTTTGTGTTGGTTTGAGCTTTTTTTTGACTCCTTATTTATTGTTTGGAAGCTCTGCATCCATGTCTGGAGCTGTCAAAGTGTTTCATGTTTTCTTTTTGCTGTGTTCTCATAAGAGAAGGCGTGTTTTTGTCAACAGTGGAATAGAAGCCCTGTCAGGTCTGCTGCAGGACTCTGAGGGGAGGTTATGATTCTGAGGAGAGGTTAGGACTCTGAAGAGAGGTTAGGACTCTGAGGAGAGGTTAGGACCAGAAGTCATCTGGTCCTTACATGCACATGGCACCCTCCCTAGGACGGTACCATGTTCAGGCTCTGAGAAAACCCGCCAAACTTCCCTGCTTCTCAAGTGCAAATATCAGGAGCCGACAGTTTTTATAGCAGAAAGCAGATAGCAGAGGTGAAGTCAGCGCTGCTGTTCTGACAGGTGGTGGGGCTTTTCAGAGGCATCCATACATGTTTTTGACCTACATGTCTTTTGTTTCTGCAGCCACATGCTCCGCCACCTTGGAAAATACCCCCACTGTCAACCCGCTCAGCCTCACCCAGTCCTCTCATTCTTTGATCATTTCAAATAAGTGTACAACATCCTTCCATCTGAAACTGTGACATCACAGGGATGAAAAGGAGGCAGCGGGAGTGACTTTAGCTGTTATTGAAAGAGCAGAGATGAATGGATGGGTGACAAGGAGACAGTCAGTAAAGTGATAAAAGATGGGTAAAAGGCAGTGAAAGGGAGGACTGTGGACACAGACCTTTCTGATGTTGGTGAGCAGCCTCAGAAATCCACTGATCATTTTGCAGGTGATACCCATCATGCCTCTGGGCAAACAGACTGCAATCAGTCATCAGACAGGCTATTCACACACTTTTAAAAGGAACACTTTGAAGATGAAAAATGCCCTGAAAGATCCCAGTGGATTCATAGATTTTATCACAGTGACATTATTTATTCAACAAAAAATGAAGCCCAAAAAGAAAATGAAAAAAAAAAAAAAAAAACTGACGTGGGCAATACTAAGTACGTCTTTACTACAACCACAAGATTTAACAGGGTAAGTTGCAGCCAGGTGCTGCTAGTCATCATCATTGATGAACTAATCATCAGCAGGCATGGAGACCTCTAGAAAAGCAGATCCTTTTGGTCAGCTTGTTGGTCTGGAGCATTCAGATGTTTGTTAACACAGTGCCAAAAGGGAAAGACATTACCAGTGGTCTTAAAGAAGCAATTGTTGTTGGCCATCAATCTCAAAAGAGTTATAAAACTGTTCTCAAACTATTTTCAGTGAAGACAGTCTTCTCTGGAGTGGACATTCTTTTACATTAGAGTTAAATTTGCTGAGAGGTCAGAACTTGCGAGGAAATCCCAAGAGCTACATCTCACAGACTATTGGCCATGATAGCAGACTTAGAAGAAGATTAACCCCCACCACCACCACCACCACAAAAAAAAAAAAAAACAAAAAAAAAAAAACAGGTACAGTTGTTTGCCAGAGTTTCCAGGAGAAAACCTCTTCTGTTAGAAAAGAAAATGAAAGTACAATTGAGGTTCACAAAACTGGATCTGAACAAATCCGACTTCTGGAACAATGTCCTCTGGACAAATGAAACCAAAGTGGAGATGTCTGATCTTAATGTCTAGAACCATGTTTGGAGAAAACCAAACCCAACATTTCAGCAGAAACACCTCATACCCATTGTCAATCACTGTGCTGGAGGGATGATGGTCTGGACCTAGAAACCTGTCAGTCATTGAGTGGACTGTGAACTCTTTTTTTCTATGCCAAATTATTGTTTAGGCTTATTTCTGACAGCTAAAGCTTAGCTGGAACTCGGTCATGTTAAAGTAAATTATATTAAACAAAGCAGCATTTCTACATCAAAATGATGAAAAATAAAAGCGTTATTGTTTTGGAATGACCTGGTCAAGGTACACACTAAATCTGATTGAGATGCGGTGGTGGGACCTTTCTGACAGCTGGGCATAATTGAATGTCCAAAAACCTCAATGACCTGAAGCAATTTTGGCAAGAGGAATGGATCAGAATTCTTCCGCAGCTATGAGACTGACTGACAGACAGGAAACATGTACTGAGAGTTCCTGCTCCTGAAGGAAACATCTACTGAGAGTTCCTGCTGAAGGAAACATCTACTTAGAGTTCCTGTTGCTGAAAGAAACAACTACTGATAGTTCCTGCTGTTAAAGGAATCATCTACTGAGAGTTTCTTCTGCTGAAGGAAACATCTGGTGAGAGTTCCTGCTCTTGAAGGAAACATCTACTAAGAGTTTCTTCTGCTGAAGAAAACATCTACTGAGAGTCCCTGTTGCTGAAGTTACTACTGCTACAAGCTTCAGTTCATTGAATCATGACGATACTTGGTATATGTTGATGTACATGAGTTTTTAAAAAAAATGTTATCTAATTTTGGTTTCATTTTTGTGAAATATGTAATGACAAAGGAAATAAAAGTTACATGTTATTAATCTGTGGTTGTGTAGACCCCTTTATTTTTGGTAAAGAGTCTTACATATTTTAGCTGGAGTCAGTACAATTTCCACTGTAACCTGGGTGCAGTGTCAACTGCACTAAGTTGACCAAAATCATTTTAGCTCTGAAAGTTATACTGGAAAATAATCCTCGTAAAACTGAGTGCCTACATTTACTTAATGACCAGGAGCCTGAGTTACTAAATGAAATTTAACCAGATGGATGCAGACCTACTGACATAGGTGCTATCACTCAGTGGAAGGATGATTTAATCATTGCCCTGATTATTGTTCCTGTTTCTGATTAGATGAGCACAATAAACAACACATGCTTTGTTATACACATAACTTAAATGCACTTAAAAACAAACTTACCAGGTATGAACTGTGTGCTGCAGACACAAAAAGCATTTTCCTCCAATCTTCACCATGTGTCCTTTATTCAAAGTTGTTTTTTTTTTTTTTTTTTTGACATGGAGTTGTGGCCGATAGAATGTTAATTTGGAGCCATTAAGAGATTTCTACCATTCTCGCACCAGACAACACAACAAGACAACATCATAAAACTTTTAACTAGCCTACTAAACAGCTGTAAATACGTGTATTTTTATTCAGGCATCCTCTGTTGCGTCCAGTGAATTCAGCGACATCATCGTGACATAGGCCTTGAAATGGTCAATTGCATTTATACAAAGATCTTCAACAATCAGAGGATTTCTGTTGTGCTTCTACATTAAACAACATAATCAAATAAATCAGGGGATACTAACTTTCATATGTGACAGTATTTCCTTGGTGGAATTTTAAGAAGTTAAGAAGAACCATTGGCCATTAGGAAAAAATGAGGGGCTGGGGAAGATGCTTAATGAGGGTCTCTTTGTGTTGAGAGAACCATGTAAACGGCTCCAAAGCATCATCACAAAAACCACAATTTTTGCCAAGTGCTTCATGTATTTATGTCTAACCAAACCTTAAATGGTTGCAGATCATTAACTTTTTGTCCTACCAATGTCTGACAAAAAGTTAATGAGAGAGAGGCCGCATGTAATAACATCCCAGGTGTGACTCAGGTGTAGTTTTACTCAGTCAGACACCAGCCATGATGGCTGCTGTTGCTCAGAATTTTGGGATGCCATTAGCAACGTCATTGAATATTGTGAGCTGTGATTGGATTATTTGTTGTCAGGGTGAAACTTGGTAAAAAGCAACATAAACACAAATACCTGATGAAATCCTTCGTTTTACCTCTGTTTGCTTCTCTGCTCATGCTTGAATTGAAGCAGTGATGGCTATCTTGTGAGAGGCAGCAGTTTGGAGGAAAACTGATCATTTAATCATCCCTGTTGCTAAGCTATAAAGGCAGTGGAAGGAGCAACGTCTTGTCTGGAAACAACTGCAGAGAGATCAGTCAAGCAGAAACTGATCTAAACACTGGCTGATTGACAAAGGTGTTCTGAAGCATCATAATACCAAAGGTGGGTAGAGCAAATATTGTAGGACTTGATCTTTTGTATGATGAAGGCCAGCAGTACAGTACAGATGGCATTTTTCTTTTTACTCCCACGTGATAACTGCATGATTTACTGGAGATTTAAAATCCAAAGCTATTCTCTATTTTAGATTTACAGGAGAACATAAGATTTTTGTTGCCCTGTCAAGACTTAAACCCCACTCTGAGACATCAAATAATGATTTCTTAATTTGCAGTTGCCAGACAATTGAGTGTGAGAAGAAATCCAGCATAGCCACATTGTAGCAGATTTAAGGGTGGTGTCTAATTGAGTCCATGTTTGGAGAGGCATGTTGCACTTCACAGGCTATTGATTTGTGCAGGCTCCTGGGCTACTCTAGTAAACACCCTGAACTCAGCACGCCTAAGACTAGTGACTTATCTGAGGAAACAACATGTGTTCAGATTATCATTGTGTTTAAATGATTAGGGCTCCCCGTGGTGAAAATAGGATGGTAACAGAGCAGGAAACATGAATAAGATTAAGGTGACACCTACATTTATACCTAATACAACTGTCCAAAGTTTATTTAACCCTTTATGACCTGCTGGAGCACCGGCGCTCCCATTCGGATATTGATTTTCAAAATGCCTGTAGAATTTTAACGAACTACCATGCAAAAATTTAAAAATATGCTTAGGCAAACTTATTCTATGGTAGGTCATAAAAGGTTAAGGCTTAAAAAAGCCTGAGGAAGTTTACTTTCTTTTTCCTTGCTTAAAGGAACAGTCTAGAGTTAAATCAATCTTAGCAATGTTATTAGATGGTAGCGATGGTAAACTTTCATAAGGGAGCAGCGCAACATTTATCAAAAGAGTTATGAGTTAGAATGGAATATATGTTTGCACCAAAATGACAACAATGCTAGGACAGGGAGCAATGGAGCTACGTCAAGATAAATAGCTATTTTAAGCCTCTAACTAAACCTAAAAATGTAATGTAGACTGTATGATGGGGCCTTACACACAAACCAAGGTTGTTTTAAATTTGTATGTGTACAAAAGAATATGAATAGGGTTGTTTTTAGTAGTCAGACTGGTTCACTGTTTGTTTTAGTCAGAAAAAAAGATATTTCTGACACCGGGCATGATGGCTGCTGGTGCTTAGAAATTTAGGATGCCATAGGCAACGTCATGTAATTTCCTGAACTGTTATTGGATTGTTTATTGTTAGTTTAAACATCACAAATATGAATACCTGTTGAAATCTTTCATTTATCTCTGGCAAAACTCAGAGAACATGGCCACTTCAATAGACTGTACTGATGTATTCTGAGTGTAATTCTGACTGTGTGGGGGCACGCCACAAGGATCTGTATTTGGTTCTCTTCAGTTTGTCATGTAGGTTGAACATGACACAGAACACAGTTAGTTTATGAACTCTTCAGCCTCTTATCAGCATCAAATTGATGAATCCATACAGCAGAGTTCACATTCAGCAGGAATTCCTCTAAATAAATAGCTTGGATCTCAGTGAACAGGAACATATTCCTGTGCAACAAACCAGGTGCTTCTCCTGGTGAACATGTGAATCTGTCAATAACCAAAATATTCCTACCATTTGTTTTTTCATGTCTACCATGCCTGAAATCCTCTGTCAGATTCCAGCCCCAGGGTTTGTCTGTGGCAGCATTGCTGTGATTTGTATGCCGCGGCTGGATGGTCACCTCTTTATATGCTGGGATCAGTTCACCACTTGACATTTATTTGTGAAGCCATCTTGAGGTCGTCTTCATCTTCTTTGTGTGTTTTTCTGGCTGCGGTCTGTGGTATTAGGTGAATGAAACTTTAAAAAGAGATTGATCTATGTTGTGTCGTGGTTCTGTCTGGAATATTTTATTGGTCTGTCCTTTCGGTCCTGTGTGTGAGCTTACCTCCAAATCACAGTTGGACTCTCAGAGGAGTCTGTTTTTAAGATTGATGCTCTTTAAACATTGAGCTTGTTCTGAAAATAAACTTGCTGTCAGGTGAGGATGCAGACTTCCAGGGCCTTTTAACACCTTTGTCCAGAATGCTGTGCTGCCGCTGAATACTGGGGAATCTACTGGAATGTGTTAGTGTGACAGCTGAGTCTCTTGATTTTCAGCATGACAATGAGTTTAATTTTACAGACTTATATTTCTGGGGCTGTTATGTCACAGCAGTTACAGTTTGCTCTGAGTCAACCTCTTCAATTAGCAGGATTCTCTCATCTGATATCTTTATCTTCACGCTCACTTGTCTGGGAGAAGCAGAGGAAACACCTTCACACATCAGTCTGCTCTGATGAAAGAAGCTGATGGATTTAACCATGCTACTTACAAACCTGAAAGCAAAATGGGAAGCATGAAAGGCCTATTCGTGTGGCACATTTGTGTGCTGACATCATCAGAGGTTGTAGCTTTATTTTCATGCAGTTTTCTCTTTCTTCTCTCTAACAAGTCTGACCTTTTGATCATCTCTTAACCCGTGTTTTATTTTACTGGATTTAATGTGTTATGACAATTTTTAAAGGAAGCATATAGTGAAGGTTTTTATTTTTGTGTTTGACAACATTTATTTGAAAATATAAAATGATTACCAAATTAAAAACTCAGAACAACTGTTTGGATTTTATTTTAAATTATTTTGCATATATTCCTTGATTTAAGTGTACAAATAATGCCCCTAGTGTATGAAGGGACATTTTTAAAATGTCAGTATAGCCATGTAAAAGTAAATACTGCAGTCAGTCTGGGCTGATAGACAGTTTTTGAGCTTGAGCAATGTAT
This sequence comes from Zenarchopterus dispar, assembly GCA_028564865.1. NCBI lineage: Eukaryota > Metazoa > Chordata > Actinopteri > Beloniformes > Zenarchopteridae > Zenarchopterus > Zenarchopterus dispar. Next base: position 9,391 of record JAOWBL010025621.1, read on the forward strand.
GTGATTGCAGGAAGTTCTGGAGCAGACCCACAGGCCTGCTTCAAGAGAGATGGCAACATCATTCTTATTGCTGCTCTTTATTTGACAGGTTTCTCTCCAGATTAGTTGTTAGATCAAATGCATGTATGATGTTCTTTAAGAATGTTTTTTTTCTTTTCATAACAGATGGAAATTATTTTCATAAGGTGATGATAAAATCAGAGAAAAAGCTGCAGGTCGCCCTGTGTTCAAGGCTTCATGTAGATTGTAACATGATCATTTACTAAGATTAAAAATATGGCTTCATTGCCACGTCAGCTCTTTTACTGCGACACGCTGTGAGCTGAATAAATGCCACAGAAATTAGCCACATGCTTGTGGGCAGGTTTGTGGCATCTCCCCCGCACACACGTACTGTCCACAGATACACTGATGTAGATTCACAGATGGTTCCCTCTGCTTCCTCCACAGCTTTCTCAGCGATGCCATGACCCTCTTTCTGGCTCAAAAGATGTATGAATGTACATATTAGCTTTTCATATCTGCACTTTTTTTCTTTCTCCTGGCACTTTGTGGACAAGTTTAAAGAACCACAGGTCCATGTACGGTTTATAGACCACTTCTAGGAACATTTTGTTTCATATATGTTTCTGATAGCCACACCATTGTTTATTTGACAAAAATGAAACCAAAACAATCTTGTTTTGCCATACTAAGTACCCCCATGGCCCAGTAACTTGCAGGTCCATATGTAGCAGTTGAAGAAGTGGTTTTCCTGTGGGATGTTATCAGTGTCTTAAGTGGTTGAATTTTGGTCCATCAATCTTTTCAACATTGCTTTAGGTCATTGAGGTTTTTGGACATGCACTTCAACACAGCTCTCTGAACGTCCAACCACAGCATCTCAACCATCTTCAGGTCTGGTCATTGACAATGAAAACCTCAACTCTTTTAGTTTTCATTGTCTGATGTGGAATTTCTGCTGTGTTTGGGACCATTTTCTGTCATATGACCCAGGTTCAGCCAAATTTTTACAGATTTTCCCTAACCCTTGTCTCTACAAAATTCTGGTCGGCAGAGGAGTCCATGATTCACTCAGGGACTGCAATGTGTTCAGGTCTTGTGGCTACAGAATAAGGCCAAATCATCATCTCTCCACCGCCTTGCTTGACTGTGGGTCTGAGGTGTTTTTCCTGAAATGTTTGGTTTTCCCCAAACATGGTTCTGGACATGAATGTCAAACTTCTCTACTTTGCTCTCATCTGTCCGTAGGACATTGTTCCAGAAGCCTGGTTTGTTCAGATGCAGTTTTGTGAGCCTCAGTCAACTAGTTGAGTAGTTTTCTTCTAACTGCATTGTCATGGACATTTCTATTTGTGAAGAATTTTTCTCACTGTATAATTTTCCACCTCAAATTACACAGAAATAATGCTATAATCCTTTAAAGACTGATTTGCAGCAACAACTGCGTACCTAAGAATGTGCTGATTATTTTCCCTCTTTGCATTGTGTTAACAACCAACTGGACACACAAGACCAGTAACCTAAACATCTACTTTTCTCGAGGTCTCCACACGTGCTGATGACCATGTTATTGTAACAGACCCAGGGTCTGAGCCTGTTAAACAGATTAATATTCCTGTAAAATACAGGGAAATGATGAGACAGATAACCGGTTGCATTCATCGATGCCTCGCTTCTGCCGTATGTATTAATACAATCACATGTATTTTCAAATTGCAGCATAACTGCTCTTCATATCCAAAAGAAATATGTATAATAAATTTGCTTCATGTACAATGACTTTTAAATTGTCTATGCAATTCCTTCCACGTGACATCACACAATATATGAATTACATGTTCTCAATACATTTTACCAGTTTACTCTGCTTTTAACTAAGATACCTTTTTTTATACTCGCAGCTGGACTGTTTTAACATATGTCAGTGTTTAGTATATAACTGTCTAATTGTAGATTGCACAGGACTAACACATGCATACTGGCAGGCTTAGCTTTAGCTTTTAAGATTCTTATATATACATCTTTTAGAACCAATAAACACATTGTTCACTGTCAACAGCATATTCACACTATTACAATATATCAGGGTACAAAACGGAGCTTATTAAACTATAAACTAGCATGAAATAAGTACGAACAGAATCAAAATGGCGTCCGCGGCATCGCTCAGACCAGCATTTCCAGTCTTTTCACGTCATTCAAACAACAAAATACAGGGCTTACCAACCGATTTATACATCTACATTTAACTGCGTTTCTATTCAGTATTTTACAACCACTTTCATGTGGCTTTTGACCGTTTCTTACCTGTAAAATACAGGGAAATGATGAGAGAGATAACCGGTTGCATTCATCGATGCCTCGCTTCTGCCATATTGGAGAAGGCAGGCCTATGCCCTTGCTATACTGTCCCACAGAACAATGCGCCATCTCCTGGCATGGGGGTGTAACTACAACTTAAAGTCATCCACAAAGTGACTTTTCCTGCATAAACCAAAACAAATATTTAATGTGATTACACATTAGTGTGTCACATTATCATAAGGTATGAAACATAAGGTCTGTTTCAGGCTGAAACACACCTTCTTAAATCCTGTGAAAACCTGAAATCCTTCTTAAAGCCTGAAACAGTCAGGGAGCACTTGTTATTGCTCACTTGAGTTTTCCTTTAGCTTCATTTTTGTTCAGTAGTATTGTTAACAGACTTATATGTTGGTCTTTGACTGAAGTTATTGTATTTGTCTAATTCTAAGACCCTTTATAATCATATGATCTTTACTGTGTTTTTACACTCACACACATACAAAACAAACAAAAAGTATGAAAAGAGGCAATACCAACTCTTGCTTTTGACTGTAAACTGATGATTCTAAACCACATACATGATTTTGATGTATTCAGGTGAATGTGGCATCTGTTTGACATGTTTTGGTTGAAATAGAAACCTTTTTTCATTGTCCCTTCGCACAAGAGCCACAGACTGTTTCAGGGTAGAGGATGAAATGATCCATCCTTTGTCCTCACTGATGAGACTACAGCAAATCTTTGATGTGGAGTGGTGAGATAATCATCCATAGCCAAGTCCTGATTTCCATCTCTATTCATCTCTCCCCTGGAAACTCCAGAAGAAGCTATCGACACTAGAACTAATCAGTATTATTTCCACTCTCCCCTCTGAACAGCACTTTTCTCCAGGTGTGGGATTAACTTCAACTCCTTCATTGTTCTTCATAAGTTTATTCTGATTGCCAATGTACTTGTGAAGATGCTTAATTTTTATTAAACAGAAAAGTGGAGTCCATCTGATAGTCATGGGAAAATAAAAATAAATCCTCTTTCAGTTCTAAATTATGAAGACATAAAGAAATCATCAGGTCCTTATTAGGCCTTTGAATGACGTAAACACACCCTCAGATCAGCAACTAAATGGAGCAAATCCTCCCTGCTTTAACAGGAATGAGTATGGTAAGGGTAAAGCACCTAATAACTTGAACACCAGAAAGTTTGAGCACCACTATAAAAACTTAAGTTTTGTCATTTTTCTGGTCGGGGCATTCAGGTGTGCATTAACACAATGCCAAAGAGGAAAGACATAGGTAGCGATCTTAGAGAAATAAATGTTGCTGCATCCCAATCTGAGAATGTTCATAAAACACTAAACAATAAACATAAACAATTCCCAAATTATTCAGAATTTAGTGTTGTAGATCAAGTTTACCACATAATCAAACTGTGCAAGGGTCAAAGTGAAAAAAAGAAAAATAGAGAGCCTACAGGATTTATTTAGCGTGTTAATTGTTAAAGTCCACAACAGCACCTCTAGACCTCTTGTGTCTAAGACAAACAGCATGCAGCAAACCCAAGGCATGCAGGTATACACGAGACGTTTATTTTTAGTTTAATCACATGTAAGAAGGAATGGAGTATTGTTTAAATGAGCTGGAAAAGATACCAAAACTGTGCCCATGTCTGTCCACTTTTCAAGATTAACACTGGAAAGTGGATAGTTTCATCTTTTTTCACTTGCTTTTCATGCATTTCTACAATCTGGAACTAAATGTTTGTCAGATCTGAGCTGTCACTGCCATAAAAAGCTTGGGATTCCTCCAAATATTGATCCATACATCCAGAGTATTTTTGGTCGCAATTTATCTTCCATGACAGCAACATCTTTGTAAAATTTCTCTCCAACAAAAGAAAACCATGTGGTCCCAAAGTGCTGCCTTCTCAAAATGCCGTCGTCAGCTGTGTGGTACAACAACTCTGCTTCCACTCGTGACCCCTCCATTTTCCACTTCATTACATTTACAGGGTTGTTTTCCTCCACTTTTAGAGGACTGCAGCTGGTTCGGCACATTTTGTCTGCTTGAGCACTTGTTAATTTGCTGTTTTGCTCTCTCATGTGGATCTAATGATAGTAGAGAAAAAGTAGTAAGGAAGCAAGCAATTCAAAAGATTTTTATTTTAATGTACCTCTCAGAATCAATATATCACTTTTTAACCATTTAAATATTATAATTAACTCTTCATTTAATTTTTTTTCTCCATCCTTTTTTCTCCATCCTTCTCCATTGCAAATCTCTCCTCGACTTTCCTCTCCCCTCCTTTCCATACCTTTCTTTTTCAGACTTTGTTCAGCTTCATTTTTCTTCTCTCTTTCCTCTTGTGTTCCTTTTCCTTTCTTGATCCAGGTCTGCCTCAGCTTTGTCTCTCCTTCATCTTGTTTTCAAGCAGCAAGAAACAGAAAATGTATGTTTTGAGACACAGTTTCATGGAAGGAGAAAGTGAATCCTGGATTGTAAAAATATCGAACTGTGTCAACTGTGAAAGTCCTTCAATGCCTGAAATCCTGCAGCCTTTAAATAGACTTTAAATTAATCACATTTAATTATGAGTAGTATGGAATTCTCCAGAAAAATATGCAAATACACTGATTCTGTCTGAAGATCTGAGCAGATGTAAGGAACTCATTACATGTGAATGTACATGTGTGTTAGGTGTTTATTATGTACAGATTTTTGGTTTTGGTTATTTACTAAATATGAATAATTGAATGTAATATTTATATATGTTCATTTGTGCCATACCACAGAAAGAGTTCAGAGGCTAAGCTTAAATGCAGCCTGGAGGTAGCTCACAAAATGTTTAAATGCCGACGTTTAAGGAAAAAAATCTTAGACCATATTTTCTGTTGGGGTGGGATTAATAAGTACTGCTGAAGATCCAATTGAGTTGTCAAAGAAAAAAAAAAAAGACTTCATATACAGTGTTAATGGACAGATCTGTTCTGTCCAGTGTACTGGACTACTAGAATCAGTCCACTGAATCATTCTGTTTTTGACCAGACCTCTGACCACGTATCTGAACTGAAACACAGCTGAACGATTCATGATTCTATCTTGATTCTTATTTTTCCACACTGCCGTCTCTTTGATGCTGAGTGTTGGAGATGAATGCTGGCTTGGACTGATTTTAAGGTCTTTTTAGCTGCGCTGCAGTTCTGGCGTTGGTCTGGGGTTTGTTGAGGCTGATTCTGGCACTGTTTATGGTACTGTTCCAGTACCAATAAACATCTCATCCATCTTTTTCTAATGACTATAGACTGCCTCCAGACCTAACATCTCACATCATGAAAGTCCTGGAGAAACTCTTATTGGTCCACCTGAATAAGCAAATAAGCACCTTCCAGGACTTACTGCAGTATACTTATCATCGTGGGGTTGGAGTTGAAGACATCATCATACACCTGTGAACTCAATGAACCCACAGTCATCTGGACAAAGCAGTGGTACTGTGAGGGTCATGTTCTTTGATTTCTCCATTTCATTTCTGTTTTCATTTTTTTCCAGTTCAGTTCATCAGGTGGATACCTCCACAATCACCTTGATTACAGGCTACCTGACAAACAGACCACAGTTGTTTTGAATTGAATTTAATAATTATACTTTGGCACCGACAGCACTTCCATAAACTCCTGTAGTTCTGTAAGGCCTCATCCTGACAATACTCTTCAGGTGCAGATAAATGCACAACCTAACCATGTGGTGTGCCATTAAATATGAAGAGTTTTCCCTGAAAATGACAGTTGGAATGATTTCTCTCAGTTGAATCGCTCAGTTTAAGCCTCAACCCTCTCAGAGGTGGGAAAATTGCTATTGTCTTAGCTTTGGGAATGGTATCTGTCACTACACTGTACAAGTATACTATAAGAAGTATGAGGAATAAAAACCCATTCTATCAAAAGCAGAACATTTAACAATATAACTCAGGAGGATGTCTCTGTATGAGCATTTGTGGTAAAGGTTCGACAGTTATCATTAGTTCAGCCATGCTCAGCCAAGACAAAAGGAAGAAAAGAAAGAAAGAGAAAAGACTATCTGGACACCTAATGAATATAGAGAAATCTGAATATTTTTGACCAGTCCTATAAATGACAGAATTTTTACCACCTAACGAATATACAGAAATCTGAATATTTGGGACCAGTCCTACAAATGGCAGAATTTTTTGGCAACTTTCAGAAAATTTGCTTCAAAAATATAAATTTTCCATCTATCTTTCTGCTGTCTTTACCTGTTTTACTCTAATCAGGATCATGAGGGGTCTGCTGGAGCCTGTTCCACAGCCACTGGTACACCCATTCAATCTCACAGCAAACTTTCATTCATATAGAAGAAAATACATAAAAACCAGGATACATACAAAGTCTTGTCCTTTTCCATCTGCTATGTTTTTGTGCAAGTATTATTAGTGTGTTCTGGATGGTGAGCGATTCTTGGTCCGGTTCAGATGCATTAAATCAGAGGTGTCCAAGTCCAGTCCTCAAGGTTTCCTATCCTGCATGTCTTTGATGTCTCCTGCTTCAAATGAATGTGTAGTAAACTGACTTGTTCAAACCTTGATGACCAGCAATGTGTTGGAGCAGGGAAACATCTCAAACATGCAGGCCAGCGGCCCTCGAGGTCTGGACTTGGACATCCCTGTTAGTGAAGGAGGGAGACAGACAGTGATGGAGGGAAAAGATTGCACTCACTTTGTCTCTGCATCTTTACTATAGTTTCATATTTTTCAGTTACCAAAGGGTGTGGGATGAAGCTGACAGAAAACATACATAAAACAATGTTGAAAACAATTTACATTTTTATAATTAAAATGTGAGTATTCTTTTGATGGATATACACTGTACTGAGACATAAAATATGTTGTTTTATAGATGCTAATTGCAAGTCACCAGCTGGTCTGTATGCTGGGTAGGATCCTGTCAACTTGTCTGAGGTGGCTGGAGGGCCAAAATGTTTTGAATGTGGCCAAAAAGCCGGAGTGACTTTTCACATATTTTTCTTTGGGCTCATCTTTGTGAAGGCTCTGCTTCACTTTTTTTCTGGTTTCCATTAACACATGCTGTCTTACCACTTAAAACGCTCATGAACTGGCTCCTGAAGTCGAATGTCATTTCTCTGCCAGACTAAATACTTTGATATTTTCTTTTTTGTTAAGAGTTTTTTTTTTTTTGACATTTAGTGTTAGCGGGCCTTTAATCTGGACTAGCATTGAGTCTGTTAGGTCCCTGGGCAGCAGAAAGCAGATTATCAATGAGGAGACATTAGACATGAAGCTGTCGTTTGTATCTAAGTCAAACAGACAGCAGTGGATGGAAACCAGATGAGGTATCTGTACAAATGTGTCTCTGCTGTTTAATGCTGGATTGATTCTCTGGTTTCATCCATCCTCTCCACCATCCGGGCACTTGAACTGCTTCATGTACTGCAGGAACACATAGCACTTTTTAAAATGTTAATAATATCTGAGCTTCAGCAGCTGACTGTTTTCACTCTGGTCATCTCATGGACATGACAATTCAAAGTGATTTAGATAAAAGTAATTTTTAAAAATGCATTTAAAAAATATTATTATAAGGTCAGCATTTGGGGGTGTTAGATAGGGAGGCATAAAGTGAATTCCACCACCCTCCCAACTGGCTTTGTTTTAGTCATTTAACTTTTATTTAAATGTGTACATCTTTAAAACAGTCTTTTGTTTGATGTTTTAGCTCCTGACAGGAGCTAAATAAAGATCCTGTTTCATTAACATAAGCAACATAACCCACTAAATACTATTTTAACAAAATATACAATATGATTGGATCGGTTCATAAACATTTTTTTAAATTAAAATTCATAGTTCCTTAGTCTTTTGTCACTATTGTAGAAGGATAGCATGTTCTCAGGGTAGCTCAGAATCACACTAAATTATTCACAGGTCAAAGTATGGAGGTTTCAGAGTCAAAGTGTTAAAGAATAAAAAGAAGATTTTTGCATGGACGGGGCAGAAAACTGGGATCTTTGGAGAACTGAAAATTAAATCCACTGATATTTTTCTTGTGTTTGTTTTGTAAATGGATCCAAACTGTGACTGAAAACAGCAGTAAGCGTAGAAATGAAATGAACTTTTTTTTTTTCCCGCAAACATCATGATGCAGCTCACTGCAAACAGCAGTGCAATCAATTTAAAAAACGTAATCTTTGTGACGTATGAAATAGTCATAAATTTACTATGTAACTGGGTTTACTGGTTAAAGGCTCTGCCTTCACTGGGATAAAGTACTGCTGAAACTAGAACAAATCTTTTTTTTGTACTACCTCAACGATAAGTGAAATTGAAAGAAAAGACAAAAATGTCCATGTGGAAATTCTGGTGGGAGTAATTTTTACGGCTGTTGTGTCAACTTGCTGAAACACAGGAGAAAATTTTTTAATTACATGTCTTCCATGTGTTTTTATTTATTATTTTTTATCATGCTGTATAAAAGTGGATCACATCCGAGTTTGAAGCAGTACAGATGACACTCAACATCTGTGACAAAGTTCTCAGTTAGAAAAGGTTGAAATGGTCTCTCTGGGTCAGGAGTGAGGTGCTGCTTCAAGTGGAAGGGCTCAAGTATCTCGGGATCTGGTTCCTGTTTCTGAGGGAAGAGTAAAACAGGAAATTTGCAATAATGTGGATAGCTGAGCCAAGAGATGATACTCTGTTGAACTCTGTGGCTCACTTCCTACAATTGGTGAGCATAAAGAAGAAGATGGAGATAAAAGTGGGTGAACTGAGTTTTCTCAATAGGGTGGCTGGACAGGGTGAGAAATTCTGCCATTCTGGAGGAACTTGTAGTAGAGCTGCTGCTCCTCCACGTTCAGAGGAGCCAGCTGAGTTGGTTCAGGTATCTGGAGAGTATTCCCTTGGTACACGTCCCTGTGGAAATGTTTTGGTCATGGCTGACTGGGAGGAGACCCTGGGGCAGAGCCAGGATATGAGGAAGATATATATCTCGGAGCCTTCGAACACCTTATTATTCCCATAGGAGAATTGACGTGGCCAAAGCGAGGGAGGACTGAACCTCACTGCTTATGCTGCTGTCCCCACAACCCAAGCTCAGATAAGCAGAAGTTAATGGATAGATGGGTGTTGGACTCAACTTGTTTTCCAGGAAACAAAACATCCTGAAGCAGATTACTTCATGTTGCTGTGGAAAGAAGGCAGCTGTGGTATGGTAATTATTTCCTTCTGTCAGTTGTCCATGTATTTTTACACTATAGTTGCATTTGAATACAAGATATTTTTTTAGGATTTCTCATATTTGGGACTTTGGTAAATTTTACAAGTAGAATTTTTTTTTTTTACTGTGAGATGCGTTTTCTGAGTATATTTATGACACTCCACACAGGATAGGAACTAACCTATCGAAGCAGGACTGCTCTCCTACATCTCTGATGTGGCCCAGCTGTTGTAAATACAAGTCCTAAGTTGAGCCCTACTCTCACAGTGGCACATGGGAATTTGTTTCCCAGCTGAAGATAAGAATAAAAAGCGAAGCCAATGTAACCAATAAAGACTGCAGAAGAAGAAGCAGCATTTTGGTTTAGTGACACATGGAGAAATCCAAGCTTTCCACACAGCAATGTCGCTGATGCACTATAACCCTACAAAATGAAGAGCTGTTCTTCATGCTGCTGTCAAACTGCTCAAATCACTGTATGTAGTTCATAAGTCTACCTGCTTAACGCTGGTCAGGCTGTCCTTGCTCCTCCGCCTGTCCCTGGTGTCTGGTGGATGGGGTAAGTGTCTAGTGAACTAAGTTTACTTCACAAAACTAAGACTCATTGAGCTCACGCTATAGTCTACATAGTGTGACAGGAACGCTCACAGAAAACACTCGATGATGAACTGGATGTGTCTTTAAGAGGAAAAACGGATTTGTTCTGTTGTGTTCTAATTTTAATCGATTATAGTTCTTTATGCCAGACTACCTGATCTCAGGTTGCACATGGGGTTAAAGCAGAGACTTTAAAAAGTGCCTTTGGTAAAATGACACATTTAAGTTCTTGATAATGCTAAATAATAGACATCAAGAACAAAGAATCCTTCCTGCAATTACTACTAGGAAGCTGACTTAAAAGCCTCTCCTGAGTTAACAGTCTACTTTCACTGAAATCTGCCATGCAGCAAGATTTCCATCTTTTTCTCTCCTGTCTTTATCATCCTTTTCTCTCCCACCTCTGTGCATGCCTCTCCTGTTGCTATCTAAGCTGCACTTATTTTAAATGCCTTTGGGCTTTTGCTGTGATTCCTCAGCACTGAGGTGAAAAAACATGATGTGCCTTTAGGGCACAATTACCCAACGCCAACTACTATTACTGTGTTTCCTTCACTATCATTTCCTCAGGGAAGGGGCTGGGTAGCACACACAGCAACCCCTGCCCCTAAGTAATGATTTCATGATGCCTATCCATATGGGGGCATGACCACAAACACATAAACAACCCACATATGCCCTGCATATGTCTCACTTCACTGCAGCCATGTGCTCATAAATTACCCTGACTTACTTTTTCTTTTATTTTCTTGTTTTTTCTTTTTCTTTTTTGTGGAGAGTGGATGAGATGTGGGGCATTGAAATGGATCCAACTAATCAATAATAAACTAATGAATGAAAAAGCTACACACTGACTTTTGCATTGATATAAATGGCCATAAGAGGTGAGCTGCATTTAAAGATCAACTTGATTAACTTTGCAAAGCACCATTAAAATGTACCGTTGGTCTCTAACATGTAACATCCTTCTTGAACCCTTTTATCATTGCATGGTGTGGCTTATAACATTTATCAAGCTCACCTACAGTGTTGTGATGATGAATTGCATATTTTACGGACCTTACAGTTCATGATTTTCCTTAAGCTGTGGAAATTTGTCTGCAAAATTGAAATCAGTTGTAAAACCATGAAGCCTCAGCTAGAATGCTGCTGTGATGTCTGTTCTTTGGTGTAAGGTGGAAATCATAGCAAATTAGAGGCAGTGTTTCCCACATCCTGTTGTTATTACAAAATCAAACATAACTAACATTACACATCATTAATCTATGTTAGCTGTTTTCCCATGATGTCATTTGTGACAGCAACCAATTACATGTGTTGTTGTTTTTTTATTCACAAAGGAAAGTGGTTATAGTCGCACAAACAGTGACACTGCAAGATTCCTAGTCTTTAGTCAGCAACGAAAACTCTGAGAACAAGATCAGACAATATTCTTCCTATGCTTTCAAGAGTTGAAAGAAATATGTGGCAAAAAGCTGTTTATTTCTCAGGCTTGTCAAAACAATAAAAATGTATTTATGAATGTTTTGTAACTGTAATTTATTTTTCAAAAGTCTGCAGTTACAGTACCCAGCCTTAGATATTCAAGGATTTAGTGTTTATTGTCAGATTTACAATAACAAAACAGGTTTCCCAGTGCAATTAAGTTCTTACTTTGTTTTTCACACTGAATGCTCAGAGTATGAAATATAAATAAAATACATAAACAAAGGTACATTTCAATTGACCATAGCACGCAAAGACAAGGGAATAAAAAATAAAAATAAAATACAAACAATAAATAAATAAAATAATGTGCAATGTTCTCTCAGGAGGCTAATCAGTGTGATGTGCAATTACATAAAGTGCGTAACAGTAAACAGTACAAGTAGACAGTAAACAGTAAATGTAAACAGCAAACACTAAATGTAAAAATGTACATGCAAAAGGTAAACAGTAATTACAAACAATTAACAGTAAATAGCAATCAGTAAATATAAACAGTACATATAAAAGGTCAACGTAAACAGTAAAAGGTATCAATTAACAGCAAACAGTACATATAAAACAGCAAACTTTAATTATAAACAATAAACAGTAGATGTAACCAGCAAACACAATGTAAAAATGTACATGCAAAAGGTAAACAGTAATTATAAATAATACACAGTAAATGTAAACAATAATCAGTAAATGTAAACAGTACATATAAAAGGTCAATGTAAACAGCAAAAAGTACCAATAAATAGCAAACAGTAATTATAAACAGCAAACTTTAATTGTAAACAATAAACATTATATGTAAACAGCAGACAGTAATTGTAAACAGCAAATAGGGAATGTAAACAGCAAACTGTACATGTAAACAGTAAATGCAAACAGCAAACAGTACATGTAAACTATAAATGGTAAATGTAAACAATAACTGTAAACAATACATTTAAACAGTAAAGATAAGATAAAATAAAATATTAATCCCACAATGGGGAAAATTCAGATTGTTGCAGCAGTACACACATAGAAAGGAAAGAACTCACACACTTGTGCACATATAAGTAAAAAAGAAATATGTACAGATATATAAATATATACATGAACATATATAGGTTGGTGGGGCGATATTGCACAGTTTTTTTTTAAACATATATTGTCAGTTTCCTGGGAGCAGAGCTAGTTGTAGAGTTTGACAGCAAAAGGGAGGAAAGACCTGCAATATCTCTCTGTAACACAGCATGGGTGAAGAAGCCTCTCACTGATGGAGCTCTCCAGGGTTCCTGTCGTTTCATGTAATGGGTGGGAGACATTGTCCATGATTGGTGACCTTTGTCGTCTTCCTCCTGTCCCCCACTACTTCCATAGGATCAAGGCTGCAGCTCAGGACAGAGCTGGCTTTCTTCACCAGCTTGTTGAGTCTCTTCCTCTGTGCTGCCATGATGCTGCTGCTCCAATAGACCACACCAAAGAAAATTGCTGATGCAACCACTGAGTTATAAAAAGTCCTCACTGAGGCTCCTTGTACTCTAAAGGACCTTAGCCTCTGCAGCAGGTGGAGTCTACTTTGGCCCATCTTATATATGGACTGAGTGTTGTCAGTCATGCCCATGTTCTTATTTAGGTCAACACCCAGGTACTTGTAACAGTCCACTATCTCAATATCTATTCCCTGGATATTCACCGGTGAGGGAAGAGTGACCTTGTGCCAGCAAAAGTCCACTACCAGCTCTTTTGTTTTTCTGGTGTTAATTTGGAGGAGGTTTCGTTGGCACCAGGCCACAAAGTTCTGGTTCAGTTATAGGTACTTCTTTTCATCTCCATTATTGACAGAAACAATGGCTGAGTCATCCAAGAACTTTAGCAGGTAACAGTTTGTTGTGTATCGTGTGAAGTCAACTGTGTATTCGGTGAAGAGGAGAGGTGTGAGGACAGTTCCCTGGGGTGCTCATGTGTGAGACCACTATGTGAGACAGACAGCCTTTCATCCTCACAAACTGTGGCTTGTTTTTCAGGAAGTCCAGGAGCCATTCTGACAGTTGGTGGGGCATCCAGCTTGGTCCAGCTAGTCCCTCAGGAGTTCTGGGTGAACAGTGTTGAAAGCACTGGAAAAGTCATTAAACATGATTCTCACATTGCTTCTGGACCTCTCCAGATGAGACAGACACCTCTGCATGAAGAAAGTGATGGCATCCGCAACCCCGGTGCTAGGCTGGTATGCAGACTGCAGGGGGTCGACTGATGATCTCACCAGGGGATGCAGATAGTGAAGAACCAGTCTCTCCAAGGTCTTTGCCAGGTGGGCTCTCAGGGCCAGTAGTCCTGTGGCACCACACAGGACATCTTCCACAGGTGTGGTACCTTCTGCAACCTGAGGCTTATGTTGAACATGTGCTCCACAATCCTGCACAGTTGGGTCGCACAGGATTTAAGGAGCCTAGAGCCGATGCCATCTGGACCCGATGCCTTCCTGATCTATGGCTCCATGGTGGTGGTCGCGTACATGCACAGTGAGTTGCAGCTCTGGAGATAAAAATCCACTAAACTCAGAACTGTGTGAGTTGGCGTTATCAAAGAATCCCTGTCTGTTGTATGTTAACAGTGCATGGCATCTGTGCACAGCAGTAAAAACTAAAAAGAAAAAGCTGGCGTTCAAGAGCCAAGCAAGTAAACGTCAGCACCAATCTTGCATTTGCATATGGTCATGATAGTGTTCTCTTTGAAGAATATCTGGATGTCTATGGGATGAAGAGGAGATGGCAATCCCTGAAGAAAACAGCACCTAAGTTAAATCATTACATAGTTCAAAAATTTACAAGTTTTCATGTAATTGCAATGGATGGAGATGAATATTATGGGAGATGTAAAGGGACTAAAAACACCCTAAATACGTTTAGAACTACAAATGAACCTTTTGTAATTTTTTTTAAAATGTCGTAATTACAGCCCTCCTCTATGGTGACTATGTGCAGCAACATTGAGTAATCATTATAATAATTATATTTAATATATATTATTAAATCTTATTCAGTGAAAAAAAGTTTCTAGATTTGTTGCTCGCCGCTCTTTTTTGGAAAAGAATCATGGGTAAGTGGGGGCCTGAGAGCACACAAAGTAAAACATCAAAGTTGGTAGGTTGGCAACTCTGGTTAGCTGTTGCTGAAGAGGTTGTCCTTGTGGTTTTCTGTCACACTGGAGGTAGTGAAGACATGTTGTTCCTCTTACAGGCTGATTCGGGATACAGCTTGTCACAAGGCAAGAAACATTGTTTCTTTTTAATATCATGAGATCACATGGCACAAGATCTTGTCACACCCCTAAAGTTGATATATCGAAAACGTTTTTGACTACCAACAGGAATTATGCTCAGTCTTTAGTTCCACCGCCTTGGAAAACCTCAAGGTATTTAACAAATCAGAGAACATTTGAACCAGATGCTCTATTTAATTCTCAGTTTTTGCCATTCTCAATTGATCACACACTTTTAGAGCAATGCTGAGTGCAAAGCTTTCACAACTGTACCATAGATTACATTTAATGGCTGAAAGTGAACAGAATATGGCCAGGTTAAAGTTGACGACATGGTTTTAGAGCAGGGGTGTCCAAAGTCGGTCCTCGAGGGCCTGTGTCCTGCAGGTTTTAGATGTTTCCCTGCTTCTTCACACCATGATACAAGCGGCTGTGTCATTGACAGACTTGTACAGACCTGGATGATAAGCTGTTAATGATCTTTAATTAGAATCGGGTGTATTGGTGGAAGGAAACATCTAAAACATGCAGGACACCGGCCCTCGAGGCTTGGAGTTCGACACCCCTGTTTTAGAGGTTGATTGGAGCTGCAGCAGAGACTGGTGATGAGTCCATGGAGTCAGTACAGACCTCCACTGTGCTAGTATGTGTGCTTGTGTGTTCGTTTGTGGAGAATTCCCACGGTTAAAGGGGTCCATTGAAACTCATCATCTCATTGCCATGCACAGAGGACCAGCTGCCTGCACTTGGCCGTGACGGCTGAAATATTTACCGCTCTGTTTACGGAGGACGTCCTGACTGACAGGCTCTCACCCCCTCCTTCACAGTCATGTGCTTCCATTTCCCTTAAACTTCATCGCTCTTTTTCTCTCATTGCTCCTCGGACTCTAGGTGCCATCGATAATAGACTGAGTGACAGATTTGAACCTTGGCCCATTCTACTGATATTTACTCTCCCAGCTGTGTCATCCACTATCAAAATGTCACAGGCAGATTTACAAGTGCGTGTACGCTACTAGACAAAGCTTATTTCAGACTGAGGCTTTAGGGTGCAGAAGAAATCGTATGTACTACAAATCAAAGGATGTAAATTTATGGCTGCCACATGTGGACTTCAGATTCCAAAGCACCCACTTATTCAAGAAATAAATAATCTGAATAGACAATGTGTGCATGAGAGTTCTCATTTTATCTTTGTCACATGTGTGAAAATAAGGAAATTGCAATTATATTTAATATATATTATTTATTGATATATTATGATTAAAGGGAATGAAATCAGAAAATGTAACCCTTTTCTGCTGTAGTGTTAGGTGTGCTTTAACTATTCATTTCAATGTTTTGTTTCTGCAGACTGCCAATTTTCATATATCTGCAGTCATAATTGTTGGCTTAAACTTTTTTTTTTTTAAAAAAAAAAAACAAAAAAAAAAACATTTAAATCATTTTTTTCAATAAAACCACCGACAATGAATCTTAAGAAAATTGGAGGGAAATTGCAAAAGTATCAGCAAATTATTTGAGAGAGCATCTCATATCACCAGACTGTGATAAACTGTCTACAAAATGTGAAATTTCAGAATACTCCTTTGTGTAAATTACAAATATCTACATCACTCCTAAGACCTGATGTACACATGTGTGGACCTCACACATTGTCTATATAACAATTTTCTTAATCGGACCCCAAAGCAACAAGAAAGAAGTTCACCAGGTCTTAGGAGATTAAACATTTAACAAATTCTATAGGAATCTCTGTGCATGGGGCAAGGCCAAAGATCAACACTGGATGCCTGTGTTCTTCAGGCCTTCAGACAGTGCTGTATTAAAACCAGACATGAATATAATCACCACGTGAACATTTCTAGAAATCACTGAGAACACATCATACAGAAATGCAGGTAAAATCAAAGACGATGTCTGTGACGATGATCAAGAAATGCTGCCGTCTTTAGTGAAAGCTCACGTAAAATGGACAGAGGCAAAGTGGAAGACTGCTCTGTGGTCAGAGACCAGTGCACAAAAATCCAAATTTCATGCACTAGTGTCTCTTGAAAGGATGACTTGCATATCTAGAAAGGACATATCAATCCTGAAATGTATACAAGTTTCAAATTAACATATCTCCCATTTAAACAATGTCTTCTTCAGGGAAGGCCTCATTTCTTGTCAGTTCAATGGGCTTTCATTTACATAGCCCCAAATCATGACAAAAATCTAAAGACAGTTAACTTGTTCCAAAGCAGTCCAATTTATACAAAGCTTTGCACAAAAAAAAAAACAACAAAAAAACCCCACACACAAAGCAGCAGGGTCTCCACCACACAGCAGCAGCTTCACTGTCTGAAAAGAAATGAGATTTAGTGAATGGCAATTTTAACCAGCTGGTTAACTGTAGAGGAAGGAGCAGCTTTTACATACGAGACCCTCTGAATTACCCCACCTAAACTGCCTAAACTGGAGAGTGCTTCCTGGCCCAGCAGCGACAGGAGGCTCGGCTTACTAGTGATTTCTGGTGTGGAGACAGGTTGAATCAGAATAGTTCAGGTACAGGAATCCTAACAGTGAGCACCATACCCACCCTCTCCATGGCAGTATAATCACCTGGGGAGGAGAAATTACTACCACACCCCAGCAAAAGCAGGAGACCCCACCAAATAGTTGTTCCTGAATTCACAAATAAGCTTGGGCTGTAACTGGCTGTTTGTTTAACCAGCCAGTTACAGCTCTTGTGCAATTAGAGAAAATACTTACTGCAGTCAGTTGACCTGTACACCCTGCTGGAATTATGACCATGTCAGAGGGCCTAGAGATATAACTGAAAAAGCCTCCTTTTATAGCCATGGCACCCCTGCTGGCAGTTAATTGGATGCAGCACAGGTGTGTTCAATCATTGGCGGCAGGCTCAATTCATCCTGCTACATGTCAGTCAAATCCAGCCCTGCATCATGAGACACATATCATAAGCAACAAATGTTTCTAATCATTTTCGTGGATGAATTAAGACAATATTTTCATTAATTAAACCACCAGAATTTCTTAATGGTTATTTTCTCGCAGTAGGATATTTAATACTTTCTGTTTATCAGGGCTCTGATTAAAAGTATCAATATTCTAGAGCACAATGCTGGTTTACCTTTTTTTTCCTTCAAGTGAGGTAAAGATGTCATCACTTATCAGTCTCAGTTCAGATCGGGAGTAAGAGATTGGTCGTTTATGGTCATTAAACAAACCTACTTAAAAGACTAACAACATCAGATCATGTTAAATTTCTTTGAGTCTTTTTGTGAGTTTAACTGTCCCACTTTGAAAGCAGGAGAGGTCTCTGCTAACACTGAAGCTACTTTCTGAATCACCACAAGAATAAAGAACCAACCACCACATTTTAGAGCAACAAGGCCTTAGACGAGTTCCAGTGCTGAAAAGAAAACTTGGTGTTGTTCCTATTCTTTTCTATTAATGATCAATAAATAAGCAGCTGTGGCTTTGCAAAGGGCTTTCTTATAAACTATCAGATTGTCTTTCCAAACTAAGTAAGTCTTCAAAATTAGTGGAACTGCTCTTTCTGTCCAGGCTTCTTGAAGTCTGCTTTAAAACTCATAGTTGTGATTTAAACCTATCCTGACCAATTACTTTGTTTTTCAAAGGAACAGCACTGTCCAACATTGTAGTCATTAAAGCCTTCTTTCAGCAAGACAATGCTAAACTACATATCATATGATGACTTCATAAACTTCACAACATCATGGCTTCATAGTAGAAGGTTCCAGGTGTTGAACTGACCTGCATGCAGTCCAGACCTTTCACCAGCTGAAATCATTTGGAACAATATCAAAGTTAGAAATATGACAAAGATGAACCAGGACTGTTAGCTGTTCCTATCCTGCCAGACCAGAATTGAACAACTTTCCTCTCCATCAGCTCATCTCATCAGCTCCTCAGTGGGAAACATCACCATGTCCCAACTTTTTTAAATGTGGTTCTGCTGTGCTGCCAGATTCAAAATGAGTTAATATTTTATGTGAAACTGCATTATGCTTTACTTTAAACATTTAATATATTTTACGTGTTCTGTTGTGAATAAAATATGGGTTTTGGAGATTTGCAAATTTTTGCATTCTGTTTATGACTGACGTTTTACACAGTTTCTCAGCTCTTTTGGAATTAGTGTTGTAAAAACAAAGATGACTGATTAAAGTCTGTAGATTATAATCAGCCAAATTTTGTAGTCTTGAAAGCATTTAATATTTTTCTTTGTGGAGCTACTTTCTAAACAAGGCTACAGACAGCAGCCTGAGACAGCCTCATTAAACCAGCATTGCATAAATAACTGATGCAGCTTAATGCCACTTCTGTGTGTACTTTCACACACTGTAGCATGTTGGTGTTGTAGAATCAGAGTTAACAACAATCAGGACAACAGTGACTTTATTCAGAGCACTGCTGCCTCTTTCCCCCACACTCAAACATTGATAGGACTCTGCAGCTACTGTTGATTGATACCTGATTAAAGAACATAACTCCAAAGGGCTGGACTCAGACATCTGGATATCCAAATATTAGTTCCTTAGGTGCATAACCAGATTTTGGCTTAGATATTAAGATGTTTTAATTTTCTTCATTTGCATTGTCCAAACAGCCAATCTAAAAAAATAATTTAGTAGCATATTACATTTTTTAATGCATCTTAAAATGTGAAAATTCTAATAATTTACTCAAACAAAAAGGCAGATCAATAGATATTAGATAATAAGATTGTATCCTCCTTTGCACAATCACTCCCAGACCAGAATTTCCAGAGCAGTCCCCAGAGCAGCACCAGTCTTCTATATCAGTTTGCTGAGTCTTATTAAGTCACTATCTCTGTTGCTGCTCCTCCAACAGATGACTGCAGATGTAATTGAACTCTTCTCAACAGACTTATAGAAGATATACTACATCTTGGTTCAAATATTGAAGACTTAAACTTCTTCAACAAGTAAAGTCTGCTCTGTCCTTTTTTATAAACAACATCAGGGTTGTATCTCCAGTTCAGTCTGTTGTCCAGGTAAACACCGAGTTATTTATACTTCTCTGCCACCTCCACTTCTTTTCCCATGATGAAAAACATTATTTGATTTCATTCTGGCTCTCCTAAAATCCACAATCATCACCCTTGTTTTGTTCAAATTAAAGATGAAATGAATGTTCCCACACCATGCCACAAGGTAGTCCAGTTCTCTATACTCACTCTCTTGTTCATCACTGACACACCCCACAATTGTAGAGTAATCTGAATATTTTTTGCAAATGATAGGACTCTGACTTGCACTCAAAAACAAATAGTATGTAACTTTTTCCAATGGTATAAAAGACGATATAAATATGTCTTTGGATCATGCTGAGGGAACCTATGCGCATTCCTATGAGCAGTGATCTTCCTGATGTGTCTTCTTGTTTGTTGTCTGTCAGCAGCAGTTATAACTCTTAAATGGTTAGTCCTCTGTTCCTCTGGTCCAACCTGAATCCACTCCCTGCTCTCATGCCTTGGCTGAAGGGAGAAAGTGGGGATCAATCCTCCCTGAACACATGCAAAACCTTAATGCGTAGTTTTTGTGTAAACCTAGCCAAGGACGTTTATTGGTGCCTAAACCCAGTGGTGTGGCTCCTAAGTGTAACCAAGCCATGCCAACTCTAATAGGAAACAGACCTATGGACCTATGGACTTCTGGGCTGTGGACTATGACCTGGACTTGGAGCATGAAAACCTGGACTTTTATCCAAACTTTATACTTCCTGAAATTAGTAAAAATAAGTGTGTCTAGTATATAAGTGATGTAGGTCCATTTATGTTAAAGTCTGGAGAGTTTACTTGATCATCTTCAGAGTGATGATTTGCATTGACACATGAACCATGGGGACAGTACATCACTATGTCCAAAAAATCCACAATCCAGCCTACACTAGACTTGACTTACAAGTGTTACCAACATTTCTAGTTGCAGCACTAACATTTTTTTTCACTGTCATGATTAAAGCAAAGCTCTTAGGGTTCACCATGTGGTGTTAATCCCACGTAGAACAAAATCTGACTTCACATGTTTAACAATGAATCCAGTGTGCCAAAAGAAGCTTTGAGAAGAAGCATTTTATTATGAACCTCAGCCAAACATCCTACAGTGCTCAGTTTTCACGCTGTTTCAGAATTATTCAAGCGCACAGCTTCAGTCTGGACTTTCGACATAGCTGATTTCAGTCTTTTCTGCTGGGCTCAAGTAGAATCAGTGATGTTCTTTGTTGAAAACACACACACACACATATACAGATGTGTCACTGCATTCACAGAGGTTCTCAGATGCATATCAGTGAAACAGATGCACTACACAGAGGCACACTAAAGGAACGGAGATGGGTGTGTCTCTCTAAATGTATGTATATGAGCAGCACTATGATAGATATCAATGAAACAGGTATTACAATAAATTATTTTCATTATTCCCCCTCTCCATCGCCCGGGGGGTTGGGGGCCTCGGCCATGCTGCCTGGCATCCACGGGGGCTGGACGGGTGCACAGTTAGTGGTTGGGATGGGGAGGTCATCTAGAGCACCTGGGGAGAGCCACTGCATGACACCGACCCAACACATTACCACCAGCGGAGATCCAATCTGAAGTTTCGATGTTTTCATGGGTTGTTATCCAGCTCGTGTTGAGGAGCAACATCACTGCATGCTGTGTTTTTCTCCAACTCTAAATATCCCAGCTCTTGCACATTTTGGGGTGTTATATACAGTACAAACACAATGCTTTCATTCACACACATTACACCCATCACAACCCTCCTTTGTTCACTTTTACTTTTCACTTTACTGTTCAGGTTTTAGTTTTCACTCTCACCTTACAAAAAAAAAAAAAGCCAGAAAAAATAATTATTTTCATTAAAGAAACTGATTTTTTCTTCCATATTTAATAATACTCAATGACAAAATGACTGTAAAAGAATAAAATAAAGTATGAAAAAATGCTTTGCAAAGAAATCATTTTGTCCATCAAATTAGCCAAATTTTGACTGGTAGTTGTAACCAGTTACCAGCAATAACCAAATATGAACTTGCTCTTGCCCAAATTTTGGTTACCACTTGCCAGAATTATCAATTTTAAGTGATCAGTGACCTAAATATTTGCTAAATTTAGCTAAATTTTGCCTGCTGGTTACTGCCATTGCCCCTGCTTACCCAGTTTTACATAGAATAGTTCATTTTTAGCTAATTATCAACAATTACTACATTTTAGGTATAAAGTAGCAAGGTTTTATCCATCAGTTATTCCCAGTTATTACTAATTATATAACCCATCCGTCCATCTTCTTCCACTTCATCCATATTTGGGTCGCAAGGGCACTAGCCTAAGCAGGGAAGTCCAGACTTCCTTCTCCCCAGCCACTTCGTCCAGCTCATCTGGGGGGATCCCGAGGTGTTCCCAGGCCAGCCGAGA
>JAOWBL010025639.1:0-31718 GCA_028564865.1 Zenarchopterus dispar
ATATATATATATATATATATATATATATATATATATATATATATATATATATATATATGAATATACTGTCTAGTGTTTATAAGCATGCATGCTGTGCTGTCAATAGTGGGACCTTTTGCATTGCTATAAACATACAAAACATTTTAATTACACAAAAAATAGTGCCGTTTTTTTAAATTAATTAATTCAAGGCCCCAAAAAGTGTGCATATGAGTACTAATAGATACAAAGATTATGTCCCTTTGTAATCAATAACAGGGAAGTATATGATGGATAAAACTTCTTTGGATCTATTCCAGTGTTTCCTAACCCTATTCCTTGGAGGCCACTACCTGCAGGTCATTTGTGGTTGCCTGGTCGGACACACCTGGCTGAAATCAGAGGCTCATTAATATATGTGTAAATCTTGAGGACAGGCTGTGGAGGTGTCCATTAATGTGAATCAGGTGTGTCAGAACAGGGAAATAGCAGAAAAATGCAGTGCATTGTGCCCTAAGCACAGGGTTGAAAAGCACTGTTTTAAAGAAGCTAATTTTAGCTTTTTTTTTTTTTTTCATCTTGCATTGTGGAGTATGCACCTGGAATACTACAATGACAACAACAAAACTAATTCTTGACAGCAGAACATTACAAATATTTAACTATATTAAGGTTGCGTGATTACACAATTTACGTCTTTAAATAGATTTAATTTTATTAATAAGTAAATGTTCAATCTAAAATTGATTTAATATATCTTACTATTTAGAAAGGCGGTTTTGAACATTGTCTACATTTGCATAAAGTTGTCAAGAAGCTAAATGTAGCATTTTAGTTCATTATCAAAAATTGACTCCAAAAGTTAACATTTGTGAACAGGGTAAGATTTTGGGTTGAATTATGTTTTTAGTATATTTTCATTCTCTTCTTATCTGAACACATTTTCTCACACTAAACTCTGTTACCAAAGATGAATGTCTCCAGTAGTTTGTTCTCTGTTTTTTTCTTTCACCCTTCCCTGAAGGACACAGAGGAAGCAGTCTTTCCTGTTTACCTCATTAACTCTTCCTGTTCCCTTTCCTTATGAATTCTCATGTTCATTTCAAGTCTGTCCAGTTATTAAGTATTTCAGTGCTGGTGCAGTAGTAGCTGTTAGTGTCAATGCGACATTAATAGTTTTGTAAATGAGCTGAGCAGAATCAGAATCAAGTTTAGTCTAGAGTGAATAAGTTTAATCTTTTTGGCATTGCAGATGGTGATCTGCAATGCCAAAACTAGATCACCTCTAATTGCAATTTCCTTAAACTTAGCACATGGGTTTTAAACGAATGCAGACATGAGCGATTTTCAGATATGCCAATTATTGAAGTTGCACTATGTTCTCAAACTAAAAAGTTTAGTCAGACTTAACTACACTCCCATAATTCTTTTTCTTCTGTCCGCACTATAAAAATAACACAAAGATTTTTTTCATTACACTACATTCCCTACACATTATCACTAATTTTAATGCACATTTATTTAGCAGAACATTGTAGTAAATATTACCACTTTAATACTGGTTGACAGTTGGATAGAGATAGATTTATTGCTTGTGTTGATGGTAGTCTTTCATATTCTTCACACATTTGGACAAAGAAGATCCCTTAAGTTTTAATGGTTAAACAAACGTATTGCTTGATTGGACTCTTGAGTGATGAGCGTTCTACTCTTGAGACTCCTTACTGGACAAACATCCTTTTATAGTTACACTATTCCCTTTAGAAAAACCTGTTTGCAAGGTTCAGCTCTTTTGGGAAATGCTCTTGGTTCTCAGAGGTGGTCAGTCTTTCTGCACGTTGTCATTAAGGCTGATATACAATGTTTACTTAATACAACATACACAATGCGTGTACAGTTATTAGGCAATTCCATGTTTGAGGTTATTTGTTATATCTACATTTTCTAAGCAGTTCCTTAGCAAGGTAAAGTACAAAGTGCTTGGAGTTGATCAAAGAAAAAGAAGAATAGGAAAAACCCACCTTTAATATCAATGCTGAGATGAAGTGTCATGGTTGTGCAGAAATGAACCTCAGTGCAATTTTAATATTTGACAGAGACCTCTGTTTTCAATAATATCTGGAACCCATTCTTATCCCACTTCAACTTAAATGGTACACCTGGGTCTGAAGCCACACACATTCCCACAACCCTAACCAGCACGAAAAAATAGAATATTATTAATATTATATAAATATTTAAATTATAACTATTATTATACTTAATCCTTTTGATATTGGTAATATTGATTTAATATCATTTATAATATTTTATATCATACCTATTATTGATTATTATAAAAAGTCTAAGTTGTTTTACATGCTCCAGCTGGGCGCGACCACAACAAGGACTGAAGGGAAAGGGTGGTTGTTGTTGACTTGTGGTGGCCCTCCCGCCCTCTCCTCCCCCTACTCGGTGGCCTACCCGCAGACTCCTTAGTTGTCCAGTGATGCTGTTCCTGTTTTTAAATGCATTGCATATTCACCTACACATACCAGTTTTAATATTTACAAAAATAGATAAATAAATACTAACTTTTGCAAGAAGAGATGGAGCAGGGAAGAGTCCTGGTATGGGTGTCTGGCTGCAAGTTCTTTTAACTGCATCACATTTTATTAGTTAGGACAGCCAAAAATAAAAAAAACAAACAAAACAAGAACAAAAAACAAAACAAAACAAAACCATTCAAATACGATAGGCATTGCTTGTGGAGGTTGCTGGGTGGTATTGCGAAGCTGGAGTGCCGTGGTGGTGGTGATGGCGGCTGTCTGGGGTGCCCCTGTTGGCGTGGCAACCATCCCAACTAATTAAACTTGTCTCCAATGGTCATGGCTAGCTGGTATTATTATTATTATTATTTTTTTAAATTATTTTTGTCATTATTATTTTTATTATTATTGTCATTATTATTATTGATTCTAAATGGCCCATAGGTGTGAGTGTGAGTGTGTGGGTTGTTCGTTGTATATGTGGCCCTGCGATGGACTGACGACCTGTCCAGGGTGTACCCCTGCCTTTCACCTGCTATGGGCTGGGATTGGCTGCAGCAGACACCCGTGACCCAGAAATGGATTCAGCGGGTACAGAAAATGGATGGATTATTGTTATTGTTATTATTGTGATCAATTAGGGTTGTTATTGTTATTGTTATTATCATTACTGCTGTGTTGGTATTCCCATATGTTAATTATTATCAATATCGAAATCATTATAATTATCTATTTATCCATATTTCTATCCTTCTAAACTCTTTTGCAGTCATCAATCTTTACTTACCTTCTTCTCTTTCTGCTTAGTTTTGCTTCCCCCCTCTTCATACGTGAGTATAATGTATTGTGTATATTCAGTGTTTGTTTTGTTTTTGTTTACATTTTAAATAAATAAATAAATAGGTTCATAGGGAAAAAAAGATTTGACAGGCAAATGGCATAAAAGAGACTGGTGGAGCCGGTCGATGAATCTAAGCATACATCACTAAAAGATGCAAAGCACCACTTCAAGTAAATTGTCAACAAAGTGGAGGTTTCTAGTGTGAGCTAGTACCTTTTTGGATTACAGACAAACGTCCTGTGCTGTATTTAAGTTGGGAAGAAAGTTTGGTATCCAAAAGCATGGACTTAACAACCAGCGTAAAACTGTCACCCAGATGAGGTGAAGATTATTAGCGAATGGCTGAGATCAGGAGTCACAGGATGGAGATCTCACCAGAACTGTGAATGCACCCCAAAGTCAAGTGAGTTTATTCCTTTGAGCAGGCCGCTGGGACTCTGGTTGCCTGATTGTCAACTTCGTGGATTGGGTGTGTTTTAACAGCAGGGAGACCCTCTCGCAGTGGTAGCTGCTGAACCCCATTGGTTGCAGGCCAATGTGGATGTCACTCATCCACAGTAAGGGTGCAGCGGAACCTACTGACTGCATACTTATGGCTATCTCACAAAAGTTGTTGTTGGAAGCTGGCCATTCAGGACCTCGATGCGAAACTCACGGCGATCTCAACTCGTTGGACGGAACATACTATGGCTTTTGGCACATTTTGTTGGGCTGTATAAGTGGTAGCTGTCCAGTATCTCCACACATCAGTGTCTTGGTAGTTTCACATGCTGGAAAATTCGTGGAAATGCTTGTAATTGTCTAGATGGCAATCATGGTGAGAAGACCGCAGCTGCACCTTCTACAGCTGCAGCTACAGGAATGAAGGAGGAGAAGATCTATGGGTTGTAGCTGCTGCTTTCGTTTTCTTACGGCCGAGTGGCGCACATGCTGTATGACGTACTGCCTTATGACATACTTCCCGAAGTTCGCACAGAGATGTGTACTTCTGTCTTACGCATCTGCGCTCAAAAGGGGCTCATGGGGATGCTGTAAAGGCCCCCCTAGAACAACTTAATGTGTTCTTGCTCCACGTTTACACGAATATAGTGAATTGTTCTCTTAGGTTTTTCCATAAGTATTCGTCCGTTGTTCCGCTGTTGTGGCTTTTTGTGGTGCGTTCGTAGAAAATCTTGGATATGACTATGACCTGGCCACAAACTTAGGAACGGGCAATGAACGCTGGATTCTTATAAAGCTGCCTTAACCAGGAGTTAAGGCAGTAGGAAATGGTCCAAAAATTGTTTGTAGAGTGTTTGTAGCCATTGGTATGGGTCATTGTGATCGAGGCTTAACTGAGACATTCATATATTTCATGGTTTAATATAGTCATTTCAACAGAAGTGACTTTATAACAAACAGACAAACAAAACCTTTATTAAGTATACTTTAGCATTTTTCATTCTGTATAATGAGCTCTTCAGGGCCACAAATCGTCTGTCTGTCCTTTTCATTTTCAAACGTGCTCTGCTGCAATAACGGCCACATAAGTGTTGGAGAGGTACATGACCTTTTTTTTCGTCTTTGTTTCCCCTCACATTTTCTTAGTCACCGTCTGTTTTTTTCTCCATTCTCTCCTCCACCATTGCTCTCTCTTTCACTTATCTACTTACATGCACACATAGTCACATACGTGCATCTGTCTCCTCTCAACTAGCCAGGTTCAGATAGAGGTAATGGCTCCAGGGTAATTGTTCAAATTGTCACTTGGCCTTTTGGTGAGAGCAATGAGGGGAAAGAAAGTACTCTTCTTGCAGTAATTCTCTGTCTTTTTTCTGTCTGCTTCTTTCCCCCCCTACTCTCTGTTCCCTCTCTTTATTTAATTTCAACTCTGAAGGATTTACTAGTCCAGGACAGTTCTTCCTTCCTAAATGCCAGACTCAAATGAGTGCAGTAAACCACAGAATCACTCTTTTCCTTTAGCTCACTTTTTTCCATGCTGACCACGCACACAACTTTGCTAATAGTCTTACTAAAGTCTCCTTGCTGCATACATGTTTTTGTCCATATATGCCTTTTCATTTGAATTTCTTTGTCAACTCTTCTTTCATGGCCTCAATACTGTTCCTTGTTTTCCCAGTGCCTACATGTACAGACACTTTTTTAATCCCATGCTTGACATAAATGAGACTCTTGATTTTCTATATAACTGAATATCGCATGTATCAAACAAAGGAAAATGACATGGAAGATAAAAAGATGGTACCCTTAACTTGACATTTTGTTGACCAGTGACTGCTGCCGAGGTGGGCAAGGCCCCCATGTGTCAGTTGCAGTACCTTCAAAACATGACAGACCTTCATATTACACTTTGCGTATTTTGTACTTTCAAAGCTTCATTTATCAACCTATGAACACAGAGCTGAGATGAGTGAGACCTACAGTTTTTATTCACCAATAGGCACACAATCATTTTAGCAAATTTCAGCCCCATTTTTTTGTTCTTTCTTTAATAGTCCACCTTTATGTTCCATGTAGCCATAGATGTTGAAAGGACATAGATGGTGTGATAGAGCTTTACAATGAGTATTAAGTTATTTTGATGTTTTGTTGCTCTTGATCTACGTTGCAACCTGGTTGGCTACAATTTCAGCCAGGTAAATATTATTATTTCTTAATTTTTTCAGCTGCAATCAAAAGAACATAAAAGTGGCTTGAAGAAGGTCTTTATCCTAATTATGCTTATCTATAATTGGCTTTCAAAGTTTCTCAGACACCGTTCTTCTTTAAGTTTTCCCCCAACCTCTATATGGACTAAAGTGCTAATAAACAATATTATTATACTATACCAGTCTAATACTTTAATATCCTATTATACTAACTACGGTTTAAGAAGTAGTTTAAAACATCATTATAATTCGACAATTTGTGATTGTTTTTGGAATTGCTGACAAATCTTTCCAAGATTTTTTAGAACATCCATGTAAAAAGGGACAATGCATTTTTTCATATTTTTTTATAGATTAACTGTATCCCATACTGAGGGTATGGAGGTATGCAAGAGACAATTGCTTTTTATTAAATCACTTTTCAGGAGCGATGAAGTGAATTTTAAGTGAGCTGTAAGACTAATACGTTTTTTTTACTTCTGTATGCATGTACAAGACTTGAACTTGGTTACTTTTAAGGTCCAGTTTGGAAAAACTGTGTGACATCTAGTGCCATATATTTTTTATTGCCATTAAGTAGATATTTGTCCACCTCACTGTCTTCTTTCTGTAGGGTATAATTTTAGTGACCTCCCTACTCCATCAGTCTGTTTGTAGATTATCAAACATTTCAGCCTAAATTCATGTTTTCTTTCAAAATTAATTATTATTTTCCATCCTGCCTACTGGCTCTTGAGCATGGCATTAGTCAACACTCACTTTTTCATAGTATATTTCTTGGGGAATACTTCAAGTTTGCACTTTCTTTTACCTCTGATAAGTCACTTTTATATAAATGAACACTCATAAATACACTTGCACAAAATGCCCAGCATGCATTGCTACTAATTTATCATCCTTACTCTGGGTGCATTTTCAGAGAACACTTAGTCTGATTAGTCTATCAGTAATTAGTAATATTACTAATAGTTTGCAGTTTCTCTTCACTTTTAGTAATTATTAGATTGGAGAAAAAAGAAAAAATAAGTGCATGCAGCCCATTTATTATGCACATAGTTACTTATGGCAGGCTTATTCATTACAAAGTTAAAATGTGAAGCCTGTCTATCCTCCAGTTTTGAACAGCCTCTGATTCTAACATGCGTTGATGAAGCTTTGCAGTGTCGACAGGACTAATGCATTCATTTTTCTCCTCCAGTTTCATCAGCATATTACCAGCAAAACCTTGCCTTTGCCTTTAACTGTTTTTTTTTTTTTAATATATATATCTGAGTGTATTAGATCTTTGAATCGAAATATTCTGCTTAGTGGTACATTTTGATATTATTCATTACTTAAAGTCACAATTTGTTGGCAATGCTGTTTAGTTGTCAAATACATCTACATTGATTTTTTCCCTTTCTTTATATTCAGAAGAAAAATCAGATATCATTCCAAACAATTTGAGCTTAAAACAATATGTGCTACTGTGTCTGAAACTTTTTTGAAATACAAACGGTTCAGTTGCTGTAACTCATAGAGGTGTCAACAAAATTGCTCATATGTTAATATGAATAATGAGACACATTTATTCGTTCAGATTCATTTACTTGTTTTAAATTAGCCTTTGATAAGCAACATACATCGTCAGCCTTTGTAATTAATATATTGCTCCCCCTAGGAGAGAGAGATCAAGGAAGAGAGACTATTTCTACATACATCTATTAAATGAGGCATGCATTTAAGCACCAATGGCTTTGCAATTAAAGCATAAGTGACTGTCATGACAATAAGGTTAGGATAATTAATGTTACCTGTCATTTTGCCACTAATTAAGCTCAAATGACAGCATCAACAGTAATGCCAAACTAATTGATTTTCAAGACACTAAAGCCCAAACATATGTTTACAGTATTGGCAGTCCATCCTTTACTGTTGAGTCTTATATCTTCACATCATTGATTTTCTTTGATTATTTTTAAGTCTTTTCTCTTTGCTCTGTCTCTCTCCCTGACATCTTATATTTTTGATTTCGATCCTCTTTTGTCCTGCTCTCACTTTGTTTGCTCACTCTTTTCCTTTGTCCATCAGCAGTTGGAGGGGGTCATATGGCAGTATGGGGGTGGTGAGAGTCAAAGGTGGAAGGTCAAGTTAGGAGTCCATTAGTGGAAGCTACCAGTACAGAGGCTTATCGACCTCAGTACTTGTCTCCATATGTTACACCCACACTGAGACATTCACCCAGGATATTTACATATGCAGTGTATTTGCTCGCCTGTAAATCAGTAACTTTTCATACAAATCACAATTACTTTCATTTAAAAGATACTTTCGTGTTTACACTCTTAGAAATGGTGTTGCTTTAGTTTGAGCAGCTGAAGCTGATTGTTTATAATTTTAATCATGGACTTGGACCAGAATTTTTTGAATGATTTTGGACTGCAATGCAGTACATATAGTGAATTCTATACCAGATTATATACAAAATGTAAATTTTCTCCTTCTTCTTTTCCTTTCGATTGCTCCCTTCAGGGGTTGCCACAGCAAGTATTCCACCTCCAACTAACTCTATCATCTTTATCCTTCTCTCTCACACCAACCAACCCTCTGTTTGGCCTTTCCCAATGCTACCTTTACCTTACTGTCCATTTCCCTGTTCTCTTGTCCTCTCAGTGTCCCACTTCTTCTTAGCCAACCTCTTTCTCTGTATACACTTATGCACTACCTCTTTCCACCACCAAGTCTCTTTGTCTACCTTTCTTCCAGATGACGCACCAAGAACTCTCCTGCCTGTCTCCCTGACATTAGCTGCATCTGGAAGCACCTCCTGACCACCCAAAACCTGTCAACTCCTTCCTTAAAAGCGACACAACACTCTTCCTTTTTCATCTTCCACCTCTTTATTCTCAGCTCTGCCTTTGTTTTCTTCATCTTCTTCACCACCAGGGTTACCCTACATACCACCATCCTTTGCTGTCTCCCCTACGACTACTTTGGAGTCACTAATTTCTTAAAGATTACATTGTGACCATTGTCTGGAATTGAGGCTGCAGTAGTTTTAGTTTTCTTCCAGACACAAGTGTGCATGTATTAATTCTTGGCTCATTGCAGATGCAAGATTTTTCCTTACAACTGAATGTCCTAAGTCTTGATAAGACAAACACACAGACACACTTCATACAATCCCTACTCTACTGTGTAAAGTTTACATCTCTCATAGCTCATACGCTTCTCCTTCTGACACCTTGCTCTCGTTTTCCATGCCAACTGACAGCTTTATTTATTTCTGCTTGACAACGCTGCCTTCCTGCCTTCAAATATTAATTGCTCCTTCATCTATCCATCAGATTGCCATCTCTTTCTCTCATGAATATACATATTTATTTGGTCACAGACCTTTGTATTCACTTGGTTTTCAAATTAAAAGGACACAGTTGTTGAGCTTACGACTAGCTATGCTGTGTTAAAGCTAAAATGAATAATATAGCTTCTTTTTGTTTCTTTTGCTGTATAATTATTTTATGTCATTTATTCATACTTGTTCCTAAATTAATTAGTCCACAATGTTGTATCTGAGGTTTTGCTACCCCCCATAACTGTCCAACTGTCAATCACCAGCTGACTAATAGGACAGATGTTCTGTGTGTGTTGCTCTGCAGGCAGCTGGTTCTGCTGTGGAGACGCCTGCACCTGCTGACCGAGCCCAAGGCAAACCCCCCTTCAATGGCAGGTGAGTGTCTTCATCTGTGTGTAACTGCAATTTGGTCCAAGTTCATTTGATTTATTTCTGTCTTCATTAATTTATCCAATAATTTATCCAGAGAAGTAACATGATACTGATGCAGGTGTTTTATATTTGGTGAATGTTCTGAAATAAGTGAGTCCATCAGTCTATAAGATCTTCAGTATGTTAGCTGAAGGTGGGTCACTTTTGTTGACATTCATGGCACTTTTGGCTTTTGTTATGGTTTTTGTAAAATAAAATAATGGCACAATGTAATACGCCATGTTTTTCTTTATCTGAGGTTGTATTTATCCAATTTTAAAATGCGGTAAGGCCCAGATGCTGATTTTCTATTGTGTCCGGATGTGTGAGGCTTAGAATGAATGTACTTTGTTTTTCAAATGACTATATTTTGGTTTTTGTGTGCCTCTGTCCCACTTTCTCTTCATTAAAGCTGTTTTCTAATCCAGCTCAAGCCTCTCAAAAATCTCCATCATTAGCTCAGTACAAAAGTCTTCGAAACAGGGTCATGGTCTCATACACACACACACACACAAACATGCTCAGACTGCCATACAAACATAGTCACCAAAATTACCCACTACAAACACCCTTGCATCTGTCTTTAGATGCACAGAAAACACATGCATACACTAATGACTGCTGCTTAATGAGGTGCTGGGGTGCAGAATTCCTGTCTCTCCTATGGGCCTTTTTTTTCTGTCGGACAGGATCTCACATTCTAACACAGAGAGGAAAAATGGCCACTAGTTTGAAACATATAGCATTATACAGTTTATTGTTTGCCTGTGCTGTGTAATGTACAGTTAAATAGTTCTGCTTCTTTTGTTGACATTGTAAGGGAAAAAGATTGAAACACCCCTTCCCCTGGTCAGTGAGCTGCTTTTATGTTGCATAACTATGTGCAGTTCAAAGTCTAGTATTTTTCCCAAGTTAATCTGTGTACCACAGTTTCCATGAAGCTAAAATAATGACTAGTGACATAATGTTTACATATGACAATTTATCACATCAATTTAATTGATGTTCATTATAATCCCTTTCCTTAAATATATAAATCAAATCTAATATTTGAAAACTCGATACCATTATGTTTTTTGTATTGCTGTAGACCTTAGGCACACTTTCTTCAGTGTTTGTTCTTTTGACATAGCTATTGTGTATAAAGTTTTGAACATATGCGTAATTTATTTTTAACAATAGAAATTGCTTTTGGTCTGGACCTGGAAATCTGACATCTGGATTTCAGTTTGTCCTAAGCAACCTAAATTTCTGTTTCCTCTCTCCATTTTTTTTTGTAAAAAAGAGACAAATGTAATTAAAAAAAAACATTGCCTTCTATGCCAATATTCAATTTTGCTTTTAAAATGTAAAAGCAAAATCAAAAAAGCAGAAAAGACATCTTAGTTTTTCTATTTTTACACTTTGGTTCTAAAACATAATCAAAGCACAAGCTATACATGTATCATCTCATATTTAATAATGTCACATGCGATCACAACTTTGGACTGGATCAAGCAAACAGGATGAATTAAAATCAGCTGCCATGCTTCAGTCTTGCTGTGCATCATACCTGAGGGTCTGCCAGGTTGTGAGCCGGGTCTGCTCTCA
Source organism: Zenarchopterus dispar (assembly GCA_028564865.1). NCBI lineage: Eukaryota > Metazoa > Chordata > Actinopteri > Beloniformes > Zenarchopteridae > Zenarchopterus > Zenarchopterus dispar. The sequence goes on from JAOWBL010025639.1 coordinate 11,332, forward strand.
CATTTAGGACACATTCAGACAGAACACCTTGACACATTTTAGACACTTTCTCCTTTAGTTGTGGTTAGTTGTGTCTTTGTTCTTTGTTTTAAAATCCTTAAACCACAGATACTTCGTAATTGACGAGTAATGTTAAAGAATTATGTCTCTAAATTTCCTTCTTAATTTTTTCATTCAAGGAAGTCAGTCTGTAATTTTTAATTCTTCCTATTGACTTGATTAAACGTAAAGATCTTTTTCAGTCCCATTTAAAACACAGTTGTCTCAGTAATCATTGAGTCCAATGTGCTGACCCAGCTAACCAGATCCAATAGCACAACCTATGCAAAACCAAGGCTTTAAATGAACAAATTAGAAAGTAGCTGTAACATCAGTCATCAATATTCTGTTTTGTATGAAATCTTGACCAGTGTAAATGGAAAATTTATCCATTTTTTAAATCACTGGGAAGTATTAGCATACATTTATTCCATAGCTAGCCAGGTAATTAAAAAAAAAATATTGCATAAACCTTAAAAGAACATGAAGGTAGGATAAATTTGAAAAAAATATGACAAAAAAATAATGTTTGGATCATACAGAAGTATTCCTGTTATATATATTCTTGTTATATAGACACTTCCTGTTAATGCTGAATTCAGTAACAGATTGTTTCTCCTCATCTTTCATTATTGCAATATTTCACCATTTCTTACTATATTACACAAATATACCTGTTGAATTGAAAAACAAATTAAATGGAAATAATTTAAGTTCCATTGCCTGTTATGGTAGCATATACCAATGCAGTGAATATTAACATAAAAGAAGATATTTACAGTGACTGCCATTTGTGTAATTTTTTCTCTAACTTTTTCCTGCACATATCCTCTCAAGCACACACTCCACTTGCATACAAACCCTCTCAACTGTGAGTAATGTAAAAGTGATGTAATGGTTTTTGTGGTCACTGGGGAAACGATCCTTGAAATTGCAAGAAAAAAAAAATCCAAAATGAGTAGCGCAATGCGGCCATAAATACTAGAACAGCGAAGTATATGTTAAATGAGTGTATGTATCTTTGTGTGGCTGCATATGAGTTGCGGTTGCTGTGTATTTTTCTGTGTACATCATGATGTGTGTGTTTGCATTTGAGCATGGAGCCACTTATATATGTGAAGCTGCGAATATAAACACAGTAATGGCTCATCATAATTTAAACCACACCGCATGCACACCAAAAAACTCATTATGCATGAATCAAAATGTCCTTTTTATATGAGGAGACAGATCTACGCTATTTTATTGGTTTATTGAAATAGCATTTCTAGTTTATTATATTTCTTTTTAAATAAGGTACTATATTGGATGTACTTTAGAAGCCAGGAGGTGAGCAGGTAAATGGGTTTCAGTGGATGCACAAGACAAACTAGATGTGAAAAGAGGTTTTCATCTGTACACTGATGCTGTACTTTAGTCTCAACAGCTCTATTCATCTGTAGTGATGGTGTTATACTGATCTGTTTATTTCCTTTTTCTTTCCTCCTTTGAAAGAAGTAAAATAAGCCTTCAACTTGTTTTTTTTTCTAATCTTGTGTGTAACGTGTTTGAATACAGTTTTAAAATTCGAATATTTAGTTAAGTCCTATTTAATTGATCCTGTTAAGATAGTTATCTCTTTTAATTTGTTGGAAGGGTTAGATATTGCATATATTTTTTTTTCCAGATATTCAGTTTTAGAATTTAAATACACTTCTTTTGAAGTACTTTAGATATAATGCATGTTTGAATATATTTTGCTCTTTTAACATGTGCTTTGGTTTATTACAGTCTATTGTAACCTTACACATAATGTTCTGGCTAGAACCAACTATGTTTTATAAGTTCTGGATATCTGGTCAAAAATGACCAAAGACATTATTATAAATGAACACTTATATTTAAGATGTTTGTCTCTTGTTTTATCAAAGTTTCAGTTGCATTAATATTTATTTTTTAGTCTCTAAGTTGCAGACAGAAGGTCCAGGAGAGAAAGTCCTCTCCTAAACCTGAATAAAATGGAAACCTACTTAATATCATTGGCAGCAGTTTGTCACATGTAACTTTAGTGAAGATTTACTGATTGGATTTTCAGCTCCATTCCTAAAGAAATGCCATATTTAACAATGATTATCCCTTTAACAATAATAAAAAGGACAAAAGTCCTCTGATATTGATAAATGTACTGGTTATCCAGAAGTATGTAGTGTTATCAGATCTGGACTGAAAACAAAAGATTGATGCATCTTTACTCGCTGCTTCAGTTGTCAGCTTCTGTCCTGGTTACTTCTGTTTAATTATATTCAGTAGTTAGGGATGTTTGATGGATTTGTTTGTTAAATGTCACAAATGAAACAGTTTTAATACAGTCCCTCACCTACTTAGTGCTGTTCAGGTTTTTTTTTTTTTTTTATTTTGTTTGTAGAGTTTATTTATTTGGTAAATGACTGATCAGTTGTGAACATCGTCTTTACTCCTTACATCACTGGTGCTCCTGGTTCGAGAGCCATGTGTGGGGGAGGGGAAGTTGGGCTACACATACTGGTAGATTGCTAAATAAGAATAGGAATGAGAGGATGCATTGAGATGAAAAGAGTGGTTTGGTAATGCATATCCTCCTTTATTCCTCTTGTGTTTCAGCCCTTCGTGGTGAATGTCAGTGAAGTGGCAGCTGGATAAAAAGAACACCTGCTCTCTTCATCTCTCTTTGCTTCTCTCCGTCCCGCTCTCCCTATCTGTGCGTTTGGCTCTTTTTTCTTCTCTCTTATTCGCTTCGTCCGCTCCCTCTCTTTTCTCAAGTCTCACCCATTTTGTCTCTTTCTCAGCCCCACTTCATTTTATGCAACTTTTTTCCAAAGAGGAAAAAAGGAAATGCAAATGGATCTGAGTCTGAATTGCTCCTGTGTGTGTGTGTGTGTGTGTGTGTGTGTGTGTGTGTGTGTGTGTGTGTGTAGGTGGAGTGTTAGAGATCAGAGACACAGCAGTAAGAGGGAGGGGTGCATGCTATTTTCTTTCTCATATTAAATCTATTCATTAGCCTTGTCTAATTAATTCAGGCCCTCTTCCCTCCCCCATTTCACTGTATTTTACTCCCAAAGCTCCCATGTTTTCTATCCTCCTTTTCCTTTTATCCATTTCCTTGTTCTCTTGCCCTTTTTTTTTGTCTCCTGGACATTGTATAAATAAAATAGTAATGTCTTGTTTTCTGGATTGTAGTCAAGACTGAATCATCTCAAGTAACCAGAGATGTAAATATTTTCTACAACTAATGCTATTTCTGCCTTTAATTGCTTTCACAACCGAAAATGGGCATCTTTTATCTGATCATATCGAATAATTCATGTTTCTTTCTTTAGCGGTCAATCAGAAAAGCTTTTCAATGAAAAAACTGTTTTAAGACCAAAACTGTACAGATTATATTTAACAAGTTCTGTTTGTAAAATCTATTTTTTCCCCTTATTTAGAAGGTTTATATACAAATGCAAAAGTTCTGTTGGCAGAGCAAAGAGTTTAATTTGCAAATCTGAATGCATTGTTTACCAGTCCACAATTGTATGTGTCCTTGGCAAAGGTCATTACACTTTTGGGATGTCAGCATAGCACTATACTAACATTTTAGAGCAATGTAGAAAGGCTGCCTTCAAGAAATTTTCTTTTTGGGTACACTAATGCATTTTCCAGCAAAACAATGCAAAGTTAAAATCGGCAGACTTGAAGTATCCTGACCCGTTTTGAGAAGAGAGTGTGTGGAGAATTTAAAAAAAAAAAGAAAAAAAAAAGAGTCAGTCAATGGCTCCATGATGTTTTACACCGTAAGATGCATTTCTAGAAAGAAATTAAAAATATAAAAAATAACACACTTTATTTCTTTGGTATCCTCAGTGCCAAACACCTTTTAATTGTAGCGAGAAGAAATAGCGACATTATAAAGTTGTAGACACTTTACTATCCCAACTTTCATTGGATGCACAGATGGAAGAATGCTAACAAATGAAACTGATGAGTAAAAACAAATATACAGTATCTATCTTAGTTGAAGTAGATCAATTACTCTACATCTTTTTATGTTGTATTTCCTTAAGATCTTAACTTCTTCTAAATAAATTGTTAAGATGTATTCATATCTATAAATATTCCTTAGGATATGATGTGGACTACTTGTTCTGTTCGTGGACACAGCTGAAGTCTGTGTCTCCTGATGTTTGGATTAATGCAGATTTGCTGAGTAACAATGAGGCAGCAGCTTTGCATATATACATATGTGTCAGTGAGACAGAAAGAGAGAGAGAAATAAGACCATGAGAAATTTAATTTTGCACTTTGCATGACTCCCCTGTTGCCTCCATCATCATCAGTAACCCTCTCTCAGGAGTTTATCAGCATCTGCACTGCTATCAGTTGGTGGGGATTTAGGGATGGATGGATGGTCTCGAGACAAAGAGGCACTCAAAATGAGCAGACAGAGTTAGCGAGACAGACGCAGTACGAAAGGGCGCAAAACAGAGTTCAGATGAACTCGCTTAGAAAAACACACACCATACACAAACACACACACACATACACAAAACAGAAGGTCACGAGAGGATTAATGGCTGTGCTCTGATAGATAAACTAATCAAACAAACAAAGACTTTCGTGCACACACACATTAAAACTGAATGTAAAGCAGATACACACTTGAATAATCTAAACTAGACAGAGGCATTGAGAGATTCAAAGTAAGAGAGAAACCCATAGACAAGAAAGGCATAAAAAAAAAACAACAGTTTTTTGAAAGCACAGGCACACACATGCGCACTCACACTTTGTAGTGTGTGCTTTTATTGGTTTTGAATAGAGTGTTGGCATTCCCTTCTCTAAGGCCTCTGTTCACAGGCTTGGATTAAGTCCTTCACAAAAACCTATTTTTAGCACATTGAATGCTCAATGGTGATTCATGTCAGCCTCGTGTAATATGTTTTCCAAAGTTTCTCTCAAGAGATGCAAGTTTTAAGGACTGCTTTAATTCACCTCCCATGTGAGGTTTGTCCAACTTCTTTCATTTTATGTTGGTTGCTGTCCTTTCCTCACATACTCCTGCTTTCTTCATCCTGTTTTATCTCCTGGAGATACTTGGGGTTTAAGATGGATTGGTTGGATGCTTTAAACGGGACAGATGAGAAAAATCTGTTGGTGGGTGCTTGAGGGCATACGTTTGGGTGTCTGAAGAGACTAACAACTCAAAAACTCCAACAAAACCTATCGCAATGCTTTGTCTGAAAGTTCCTCATTCTAATCTACAAGGTACTATGACATCACAGTCCCAGATCAGAGGGAAATTTTCAGTCTTCCCATCTTTATCACCACCCCTCTTCAAATTATTCAGCTTCTGGAGTACCTGGGAAAAGGATAGCTCAAAGCTGCGACATTTAAAAGGAGAAAAAAAATATTGTAGTTATAGTGCGTCACCTTTAATTATTGTACTTTAGTTTGTATTATGGAACTTAACAACTAGACTTCAATATTGGACAAAATTCCACAATAAGTCTTAGGTCATTTCTTCACGTGTGTTTATGGTGGAAACAGTCAGCCAAACACTGGCTAAAGTAGTCAGCAGTTCTATTTGTCAGCAGCTGTGCACACTCGAGCTACTGTTTGTTGTGGTGTTGCAAAATTTAAGTACAATAAGTTGCTGACTTAATATACTGGATAAATTAGTAAGTTCTCACAAATCATAAACAGTAGCGATGAGGGTCTCCATTTCTCTGAGCAAGCTCCTGAAACTGAGCTGATCTTTAAACAAAAGAGCCACCAGCTAATTTCAGTCATAATCAAACCTGTTTATCAGGAGCAACATGATTTGGCATAGAGTTGCAAACAAGCAACTATGCTGATAATCAGAGGCATCATTCACCCCCCCCCCCCTTTTTTTTTTTCTTCGGTTCAGGGCAAACGACACACAGAAGCATTAGATTCTAATATGTAGTCAAATAATGACGATAAGGAAAACATTTTGCTGTTCCCAAACAGCAGCATACTGGACTGCTCCTGGAAAAAATGTAAACTGCTGGTTTCATTACAGTGTTAAGGCTACGAGGCACTCTCAGTGACATAGCTAGTGAATACATTGAAAATTATTTAAAATATTGGAGTTATAACACAGGAATGTACTGTACATAAAAACATGGAAGAACGAGAGCTAACATGGCTTAGTATTCCGTATTTTGCCATCCTCTTCTGGCATTTCAGGTAAATTCATACTAACGAAGAATCTCTGTGTATGTCGTCCTCACAGGAACTACCACAGCCATAGCAAGCACCAAAATAAAAAAAAAAAAAGTAATGTTCTTATGGCAGGCAGTAGGGCTGTTGCTCATGAACTGGTAGGTCCAATTTAAATCGGCCACTCCCCAAATTTTGCGTTTTAAAAGGGAAACATCCAAAAATACATATTTAGTTGAGCATGAACTGCTTAATAACCAATGAGCTTGTACAAAAGACATTAACAGTAGTTTTTTTTTTTTTTTTAAAGCAAGCTCTCTCCAAATAATTGATTTTGTTTTATCTTTGTCTGTGTGTTTGTAGCCTCACCAGAATGGTGGAGATTATAGGAGAGGACAGTCCACTTGGTATCCATGTGGTTCCTTACTGCTCATCACTCAGTGGACGGTAAGTTGTACTTACACACTTCGTGCGGTTCATGCACACGCAAGCAACACATATATGTGTAAATTGTGTAAAATGTGTAAAATTTACTTTCAGCTTTAGCAGATAATGTACAAGCAAATATTGTGTACTTAAAATGATTTTTCAAACTACAGAACATGAACACAGACACACTGTGGTTTAAAAAAAACATATAGAGGAGAGCAAAATTACATGGTTTGAGAAAGTTTTCTTTGAGTGTGTGATAGTCAGGAGAGGAGAGATTTCCAAAAGCGAAGCAGGATGACTTTTGTTGCAGTTCTCATGACTCTGATGACCCTCCAACTAACCTCCTTACATTTCCATTTGTGTCTGCCTTCCTCTCTCCTTTTCGTTTTTTATTCATCACCTTCTTGCTATTTCCATTTAATATCACACCATAGCCTCTTTTACCTCTTAACCTAGTTTCATCCTTTTGGAGCTGAAGTGTTTTTTACTTCAGTGTCATCATCTCCTCTTTATGCAGCTGTTTATTTACAGAAAATGGAGGAAGTCGATGACAGATGGCCCTAGGCTAGTCTGTGTGCACTCTCTCTCTTATTTTGAATGTCTGCCTGAATACCTGCTTCCACTGTGACTGTCTACCTGCCTGCTCTGTCAGCCACTTTTTTCCACCATTTGACCAGCTCTCTGTGAATTTGAACACTTTTATCTGTCTTATTACATCTGTGATAAGCATCATATCTTGTGTATCTGAGTGCTTGTCTGTGTTGATGTTTTTGTCATCTTCTAATTAACAGACCATGTCATTGTATTCCCATGGTTTTGAAGTTGTGAAGCACATAAATATTTACAAAAAAAAAAAAAAGAACAAGGAAAGATGGTTATATAAGACATTTGTGTCTCAATAAATCACTGTTTAAGCAACACCAGTAGATACCTCTGTGTCTTGGTGTTATTGATGGACCCTTATTGTGTGCTTTAGAATCTATGCATGAATACAACATATTAAAAAGTGATAAAAAGTGATGATCATCTTAAATCTCCTCCTCTCCTTGCAGGTCTCTGGGTTTGTTTATCCGTGGAGTGGAGGAAGAGAGTCGTTCAAGAAAGGAAAGCTTGCTTCAACAGGATGAGTGCATCGTCAAAATCAACAGCATTGACCTCATGGACAAGACATTTAGCCAGTAAGTACAGCTCCATCCATCTGTGTAGAGTCATGGAGGTCAACATGTGCATCTGAAATGATGTATAACAGCCAATACCAATCTCAGGTATCATAAAGAACAAGACAAATGGGGCTATTAGAGAACAAAGGGATAAAATCCTCATATTTCACCTTTCTGATTAACCGGACACAAAGTGACAAATGGCATATAGTGAATACATACATTAGAACACTTTTTAAATCAGTTTTTGACTCTTAGACATTTAGTTTAAAAAAACAAACAAACAAAAGAACATACTGCTGAACAATATGAGACACATTTCAGTTACAAAAACAACAACAACAACAACAAAAGAAAGTAGTCTAACTGGAGATCCAAACTACAACATTAATAAAATTGAGTGATGTCTTACATAAACACCTGTTACCAGTCACATTGTTCAGTTTGAAATTTGTGTCAGTGTACCACTGAAGGTCCACTGATCCCCGTGGATGCCATGAGCATATAAAATACACACAAACAGCAACACACTGCTATTGTCCAGCTAAGTAGCTATATTGGGGAAGTGTGCTTTAATATAAAATCTTTTTTTTTTTAAATGCAAATGTGGCTGCACACATTGTCCATTCAGTAACAGTGATGATATCTTCTGTTCACAATGGCATTGATGCACACATCAAAACACACAGCTTTTATATCAGGTTTCATTGTGCTGCATTGTGAAGCTAATACAATCAAAATCACAGGTGTGGTACAATTACTTGCTTATTGTGTTCAACAGTTTCTTTATGTGAATGGTTTCTCAGAACCGTGTAGAGGAAACAACCACCGAGCACTCACTCACTGTTCTTCAAGAGCATTATGGGCAGTTGCTGGCCCACTGATTTACATTCATAATTATATTATTAGTGCTCTGCAAAGGTTGGCAGGGACTTTTTTTATTTGTGAAATAATCTTGTCTATTATGTTGAAATTTCTTCCCCAGTGGGAAGAAAAAGTAATTAAACCCTTTGAAACATACTCATTTTCTGCATTTAGTTGCCATAAAATGTGTCCTGATTATCATCTAAGTCAAAATAACACACCCACACACACAAACACACACACACAATGTGCTTAAGCTAACAACACACGTACAGCTACTTTACCATTTCCTGTGTTTTTAATGAACACTCCTATGAAACATTCACGTTGTTGGAGGAAAACAAGTAAGTTACCGCTTCGATGTAATAGCTGGTCAAACCTCCATTGGCAAGCAAGCGCTTTCAGCAGCTTTGGATCAGACTTGTACAACAACATTCAGGAGATAGTTTTGATCATTTCTCTTTTCAAAACTGCTTCAGCTCTGACATATTTGTAGGGTCTGTGGTGTGAGAGTGCCTCTTGAGCTCTATTCGCACCATCTCCATGAGGTTTAGGTCTGGACACTGATAAAACCATTCTAAAAAGGTCATTTTTCTACTGTTTAACCAAACTTCTGCTAAGGTTCAGTTGGATGACACCCAACTGAACCTGATGGTTGGGGACAGAGGTCCTGGACAATTTGGTATTGGCCCGCAATAAAATTTAAAACTTAGTTAAAATTATATGTCACTTATTTTAGTTAGTCTTTCGGTATTCTATTTTGGAAATTTGTCACTTCCTCCAGTACTTCACTCTCTCTCTTGCTTCAGTTGTTTACGTTTCATTAAGTCTGCAAGCTAACCTTATGGGTTACAATCCCTTCACCCCCTTTCCTTTTTATGGTTCTTATGATTCTGTTTACTGAGAAAATATGATTGTGTTTTATCAGCTTAAGCGCATTGTGTTTGTAACTTCACTGAAGATCAGATCAACTATCTCCAAAGCATTGTCATACTTCTTCTTGCCACTATTCTTCAGTCGACATTTTCTTAACTCCAGCATGTATTTTTTTGCAGGTCCACATCTCTAACAGGGTAGATTTGATGCAAATTCACTCTGCCATAAACACACAGTACATTTGCCTAAATTCAGAAAAAGTTCACTTCTTTCTGCCATTTTATTACTTGAGTATGTCAGTGTACATATAAATGGTTCATGTTAAATTACTTTTTAATTTTTTTAATCATTTCATATCTATATATTAAACCAGGGATAGATTTCATACAAAATATTATAAGCTGGGTCTCTAGGTATGGATAATTCTCATCATTACACACGTAATAATCTAGCAGGGAAACAATAGGAGTGTGATCCAATAAAATTTTAATAAACTGGATTTAGTCTGTCGCTTATTTGAGGTGAATGATGTGTCCCCATCACTGGTGGCACAATGGTCCTCATAACTTACTTAGTGTGATGTGATATGAGCTAATTCTCGACTGAATTATCTCTTTTGTAGTTCATGAGATTATAACGTCCTTTTGTACAGGTGAAAAGGCTGTCGCTCTGACCTTTTTGTCTTGAGCTCAGAGAAGATGAAAACTGCAGCAGCGAACCCCCATAAAAACCACAAACACAGAAATGGAGAGAGAGAAATACACATCAAAGTAAAATTGTAGAAGGAACATTATGAGTTTTTGTGAAAAGAAAAAAAGTGTTCCCCTGAAGCAATACTTGAAAAAGACAGTTACTGTTTAAATAATTTAAGTAAAAATAACTGAGCTTTATATATATTATACTGCATAAATAAAGCTCCCCATTTTATAATTGCCAGTTATTGACAAATGCTTTAAAGTAGTCATCTGTAATCACATTTCTACTTTGTATCTTTTTTATTTTTTGTAATTGAGTTATACACTCTTTTCAAATTGGTTTTCTCATCAAAGATTGATAAATCCTCTCTTAATGTTATGGTGAATGATGAAATGCTTAGTTATGCTGGACAATTATTGAACCAAACATTCTTTTTACTGTTTCTTCCCTCTTCACCTCTTTCTCCGCTTGTCTACCTCCCTCCCTCTTTGTTTTTCTCATTCCCTTATTCATCCCCCCTTCTCATGTCCTTCACCCTCACCTTTCCAGAGCTCAGGATGTGTTTCGTCAGGCCATGCATTCCCCAGTCATCGCGTTGGAAGTTTTGCCGCCTTTCAACAGAGAACGATACGAGAAAAGTCTGATTGGCCAGCTGTTTGGCAACAGTACTGGTCCCAGCAGCAGCCCCTACGTCACCAAGACCAAAGAGCCGCCTCCATCTGTGAAAGCCAAACCAGTGTTTAAGGCCTCTGAGAATCTGACCTCACGGCTTTCAGACGAGGCTGCCACTCTTGAAACCGTCTTTGTAAGTAGCTTTCTAGAATGGTGCCCAGCACAGAGCCGTGTTTCTTCATCATTCTGTCCAGTTTCTTTGAGTCACAAATGAGTGCAAAGAAATGTGTACAATTTGTCAGACTTATGAAAGTCTGGCAACTCCAGCCTCCACCAGAAGTAGAGTCTGTCCCTCCCTTCTAGCAGACGGCCTCAGTGGTGGATCTTCAATCCAGTTCATTGTCCAGGTCAACATTCAGTTATCTGCAGTTCTCCACCACCTTCACAACTTCTCCTAGTGAAGAAGGTGATCCTAAGAGTGCTACCTGATTTATCCAGATGAGATCATGGTCAATGAAGCAGTTAGATAAACTTTAAATCCAACCACATGGCAATACAGCAAACAACAGCGGGTTCTGAGAGGAACTTACCTGCTTACATAAGTGGACCAGTAACAGTCCACCTTTCTAAGGCAGAAAGCCTTAAAGGGAGAAAGAGAGGCCTTCGATGTGTCCTGATGTGGGAAGAAATTTTGAGGTACAACTTAGGCTATGTCAATGTCAGTCCATCGTCATTTTAAAATGCTATTTTAAAGTGATACTAATCCACAGTCACACTGGCATTTCAACTCCATGTCAGAAAAGATCTCTGTCGATATCACACCATTGTAGCCACAAATCACAGTCATCTCTCCTCCCTGAGCATGTGATCACAGGCTGAAAACTCAGCTGGAAATAAGTAAATAAACATTAGATTTTTATGCACATGCTGTTTCTGTTTTAATAAAATTTAATATAAATCAACTGCATATCAAGGACAAGAAAATCAGCTCAGAGATGTCTTTTTTTTTGTTTGTTTGTTTTTTTTAAACTTGCCATTCTGCCTACACTCTCTGTCCACTGGTGTTGCCTAAGATCCAGGTAGAGAGGCTTTGGATTCAGGAATATGATCCAGTCAGCTGTGTCTTATTGAAACACGACTGCATGCACAAGCTTGTGCAATGTATTTGCCAGAGATCTCACAGTTTTGCTCCTGTCCAACATCCACAACTTCTCTTCAACACATTTGGGTCTCTTTCTTTTCTGTGTTCGCATGAAATGGCACCAAAGCTACTGCCAAGATTTCAGAAAAATATGAAGTCATGCAAGCATGAATGCTTTCTCCTGCCTACCTCTCTTCCACAAGCTACAGGGACTAATAGATAGAAATTTTAGGTATCAGAATGCATAAAGCGATATGCATAAAATTCACCATGATCTTTCAGTTTATACAGGTTATGTTTGCTTTGTATTAGCACTGTTGTACATCAATCCCTCATTATATCTACTTTATGTCCACTCTCTTCCAAAAATAACTACATCTTATAAAACCCAAACAGATGCAGCTCTTTCTTCAACATCACTATGGTTACAGAGCCAACATTTGAATAATAGCTGGCATAGAGGGAACAGTTACTTAGCAACAACTGACTTTGCTGTTTTATAAAAAAAAAAGTTTGCCCATCATTCTGTAACTCCGAAATGATACCGTGTTAACAACATTTGCTCAAACACAAATTTCCATCCATTCATCCATTTTCTTTACCCGCTGAATCCATCTACAGGGTCACTGGGGTCTGCTGGAGCCTATCGCAGCTCATTACAGGTGATAGGCTGGGGTACACCCTGGACAGGTTTTACCAGTCCATCACAGAGCCACATATTGAGATAAATAACCATGCGTGCTAACACTCACAACTACGGGCAATTTAAACTTCTCAATCAACCTAATATACATGTTTTTGGACTGTGAGAGGAAGCTGGAGTACCCGGAGAGAACCCACACAACCATGAGGAGAACATGCAAACTCCATACTGAAAGACCCCTGCTGGGCTGGGAGTCAAACCAGGAACCTTCTTGCTGTGAGGCATCAGTGCCAAACACTAAGCCATCATGCTGCCCCAAACACAAATTTGTCTTTGTAGTTTTATAAACAACTTGTGTTGTGAGCCATAGAAGTCTTAATTCTTCAGCTTTTTCAGCTCCTTAATAAGTCCTGAACAGGATGATCATTTATTAATCTCCAACTGAAAGTTGTGTTGTATTTAGGGAAGAATCTGCAACCTGAAATCAATTGAAGTTTGGTCAGACAATAAATTCTTAACATATCAGATGGATTCTCGAGACTATTAGCGACGCCTCCCAAATGATCAGCAAGTAAAGACAAAACAAAAAGTGAAAAATTGTCATCACAACAAATGTTGGCTCTCTTTTAGAACCTGAAATATGAAACATACTTTCCCGTCAACACTTTTATTTTTAAGCAAGATTCAATGCTTGTTTTTATCCAGCTCAGACGTCCTCAGTCCAGTGTTTTCTGAAAATGTAGACAATATCTTAAAATAGACGAGCCTCTGCATGAGGTCAAGTGTCTAAGCCTTTAACTGGAAATCTGTGTGAGCAGAACTGTATAGCTCTGTTTCCACTGAGTAGTGAGGCCCAGTATGGTTCGGAAGGGTTGGAATGGACCGTCCAATTCAGGTGAGTGTTACCACTGCAAGTTGGACCACTGTGGACATGTGGGATTTAGACTAAATGCCTAGCATGGCGTCATACTAGGGTGACCACAACAAATGTGACGCTACAAACAGTAAGTCTGGAAGAGAGGTACGCTGGTGACATTTTTCTGTCTGCCAATCAACGGACTGTATCATGTGATGCCTAACCATAGCGTGCCATTTTCCCATGGACCTACTGAATCGCTCAGTGGAAACAGGGATTAAGTTTATGAGGAAAATAGCCGAGACGCAATACAAGTATTAAAACTGTACTTTTAAAGAAAATAACTTTGACTTTAAATCATATATGATTTTTGGATCAGTTCTGTTTAAATGTGTGTTCTGTATTTTCTCCATCTAGAAGGGGAACAGTGAGAGCCCCCTCCTGAGGAAGAGCCCTGCTCTCTCCAGCTTAGTGACCAATAAGAAAGGTGGACGAAGACTGAGAATTGACTTAAAGAAAGGTGGGATCACCTGGTCTTGGAAAAGACCTTCACTCACAACTGATCTGACTTTGTTTTACACCTTTTCTTCAGATGTTACTTCACTGTCAAGAGGGAATATTTGCGCTCAAATGTCTGTTATATCTTATCTCATTATGTAGTTCATCTTTTCCTGTATTTATTGAGCTTATTCTTCCATTTTCAGCTGAGTTTTGTCATTTCTTTTGTGAGTAAGTTGTGATTATTTTGTAGACATCCCCCAGTCGTCAGGTCTTGTCAGAGTGGTAACCAGCTAGTCTTAACTAGCCTAAAGTGTGCTTCATCGGTTCACCCTGATTCATGCTTCTATCTGCAAAGCTCCTTTTTTCTCCCACTTCCTTTCTCCCTTCCTCTCTTCATCTTCCTTATTCCTTCTCTTCAGGGTCTATTAAGTCTTTATTGATCTGTTCATTTCTGCTGATATGAATTCATACTAGACCAAAATGCTGACTTGGCTCCGCTAAAGAGACCAGACTTAATGAGGTCTATAAAATACACAACCAGGCCCCTTGTCTGGATTTTTTTTTTTTTGACGCTTACATTGACGTGTATGAGGTATTTTATGCACACATCTGTTTTTATATGCATATTTTTCTCTGATATGCCTTTAAGCCTTATCACCTTCCTTTACAGGACATTTCTTCTGTTTCCACTGTGTTGCATTCATTCCTCTTGCACTCTTTCCTCGTCTTCCTTTTCTTTTTCTGCTCACTGGCCCACACCTGAACCCTTTTTTAAAAAAAACAAAAACAAAAAAAAACTCTGCAGATACTGCTGCCATAGCTGAAGGGTTTTAAGTGTCACACATTTACAATCTCACAACATTTAAAATGATCACCAATCTAGCATGTAGTCAGGAATTGAGTTGACAACAATTCATTGGAGCTCTCAGGAATAGTTTACAGCGTGTGTGGGAGGATGAATTGAGATTTTTATCCTCAAATCCAATAGAAGATAAATATAGAAACCTGGAGTAAATGGCTGCAGTTATCAATTGTGTTTGTGTGTGTGTGTGTGTGTCCAGGCTCAGAAGGTCTTGGGTTTACTGTAGTAACCAGAGACTCTTCAGTACACGGCCCAGGGCCGATTCTGGTCAAAAATATTCTTCCACGCGGAGCTGCTGTCAAAGATGGACGCCTTCAGTCTGGAGACCGCATACTAGAGGTACAGGACAGTTGAATGTTATATTTGTTGTAATGTATGTGCTTACAAGAGGTATTACTGAAAAAAAAAAAAGAAAAGACAAAACAGGAAACTAAAACAAAACACAGTGATTGTTAGAAGTTTTTTTACTTCAAGCCTACGACACGTTCCAAAAAAGTTGGCATGGAGGCAGTTTAGTGCTAATGAGGAGGTGAAAAATCAAGCCCAAGACATGATGAGTTTTTGAGGAACAAAGATATTCACAACAAATGCAAGAAAGTCAAGTGAAATCCCTTCCAATCATCCTCAAACAATGATTGGAAGAGCTTTGCATGTTTCTTCTTCCACAGTGCCAATCAATGAGTCAACAAATTTGGGGACATTTCAGTGCTGAGCACAAGCCTGAGATGGACGCCTGCTATCTCCAAAGGCTCAGACAGTGATGAAGTGTTTATTAGCTGTCATTCGTTACAAGCTGGCATCACCACATGGGCCAGTAGGTTGAAGAAGATGTTAATTCAAACAGCTGGAAACCTTTGTCGAACACTAGAAGACAGAGGTACCTTGACAAACGGAGCCTAAAACTTTATTGTGGAATAAACAATCCCTATACGAACCTTGTCCAGAAGCAGAGTTGAGATTTTTGGGCTCTGAGGCATCTGGAGAATGTATTCAGGACAACATCTTTTCCAGGGACTTGGATATGTCAACAGTGAAATGCAAAAGGCCTTTCAGCACAGATACAAATGCAATGAGGAATAAGGACACAAATGACGAAGAAGAGAGTATAGTTACTGGACTGACCTGCACTCATGAACTGTCCTCAATACAGAAATTGTGGAGGACTTTTAAAATGAGTAATGCAAAAAAACAAACAAACCAAAAAAAAAAAAAAAACAAACAAAAAAAAACAACCCTTTCCTGTTGCACACCTTGACAAAAGCTACTGAACCACTTCATCACCTGGTATTCTCAATGTCAGAACAATTGTTCTGGGAACGACTGGAAAAAACTCGATTGTCTCAACTTTTATTTGATTCCGCTGCAAATTCGCAGTGCAAAACGATCGAAAGTTAGCTGATCACGAGAAAATGCAATACTTTGATTTTATAGTGCCAGTAAAGAACCAGAATTCACAGTAAATCAGAGGAACCACTGCATTCTGTTTTTCTCATGTTTTCTCATTTTTCATGTTCAACTTTTTTTTAATGATTGATAATGTTGGTATTTTAACCTGTTTGTTTGCATGTGTGAAGGTAAACGGTGTGGACATCACGGGGGTGGGCCAAGAAGAGCTGGTGTGTATGCTCCGCAGCACACGGCAGGGAGAGAGCGTGTCGCTGTTGGTCCTACGGCAGGATGATATGTTCCTGCCCAGAGAGATGGTAAGAACCCATCACAGTGCTCCGTTCGCAGTCAATAAAACAAGGATGTAGCGTCTTATTCACCCCCACCCATTTGTTAAAATCTCAGCTCACTCCAGTTTTGCAGTGTAGGTCTGACCGCTGTGATGATGCTCAGCTCAGCAGATTCCTGTTGTAGACATTCGCTCCACGTGCCAGTGAAGGTCTTTTTGAATGACTTAAAGGATGATATACTACCCTGTGCTTTTCTCTCTCTTGAATTTATGCAGTGATGTAATTGTGTTAAAATCCCATTCTGACTGAATCTTAAAAATGAATATTACACAATATAAATAATGCGTCAAGTCCAAGTGTTCCAAAAATAGTTTATGCTGAGTTTCTCTGCTGTTATTTTTTGAAATAAACATGTTTTTTTCACCCTGGTCCCTCTTTTCACGCTTTTTTCCTGACTGCATGATCAATAGTGCATGTGCTAGTTCAAAAGGTTGCTTTCTGACAATTTCTTTTTGTATTTCTTACTATTTCTCTTCCTTCTCTTTTCTAAAGATTGTTTGGCAACAACAGCTTTTGTTGATCTGTTTCCGCTGTATTGTACACTTGTAGATCTAAATCCCTTTTTTTACGGTTACGTCTTTACAGCTTCCGATGTCTTGTTTTGCTTTAACACATCTACACTTGGACAAAATGAAATGTGATCTTTTTATCTTGAACAAGTATGAACCGATTTTAGTGAGGTGGAGTTGCTTTTGTCTCCTCTCAACCCGTCATTCACATTAGCGGTTCCCGTTTCCCGTCTCTCACTGTATCTTATTCTTCTTTTATGTTGCGTTTCGTGCCTTTTCCTTCAGTGTCTTTCCGCTCCAGTCGACTGATGTTTCCTCAGCGGCTGCCAGGACGGTCCGTGCACAAACATGTGCATGTGACCCTGAGCCCTGCAGGAAATTCTGTTTCTGCAGGCAGGAAAATGAGTGAAGTGTTGGTGTTTGTGCATGTGTTCACATTTAGGATCATTTGTTAATATTTTATCCAGAGCTTTGCTTGTCTGAAGTCCATGGCATCCTCTTTTGTGAGGCCCAAGGTTGCCTTTTGGAGTGTCTAGCCAAATAGCTGTACTTTTCATCCTGCTGTTGAACTCTCCGAACCTCTCTGCTGCTAAACTATGGTGCTGCTACAAAGCAAAAAACAAAAAAACAAACAAACAAAAAAAAAAACAACTAAAACCGATTCCACATACTATCACCAATATAAGTACCTCGTATGTGGATGTAAACAGCCTGCACTGATGTTTGAATTTCAAGTTCTTTTTAACTACATAGTTTTGTTTTTGTGAATATTTTTGGCTTATTTAATAATTAAAGAATCTGCACTTTAAAATGAGATAATGGAGTACCAAAACATTGAGGACAGCACACAATATTTTATTTATTTACTTAAATTGTCTGAATTATACTTTTGTTAGGCAGTTTAGAAATTCGATTCATCCTTGGAAAGCTTTTGAAACATTTAAAATGACAAAATATCGATTGGTGGCTCTGGAATTAAAATGACACATCAGTTTTACTCGGACATAAATAGATATACAATATTTTGTGTTTTCATGTCAAAAGAACTCCACTTCAAAAGCCTCTCACCATTCAATATGACCACAGCAATACAAAAGAAAAGAAAAAATGTATTACGCACATGGTCAGGAAACTGAACTCCCATTTGTCCTGTGTTATTTATTTTTTCTCCTGCTTACTCAAAAACAACACAAGTATTGTCACGTTGCAATGAAAATTGTGCATCACAATGTGTCCCATAGGTGAAGTATTGTTCTGGGTTCCTCGTGTCTATTTTGAAAGCAGCTTGAATCACCCTGTAACTCAAGGATTCAAGGACACCGCTGGTGTGTGTGTGAGCAGGCAAATGTTGATGGACAAATAACAGTTCCTGGGTTTTGTGAAACATATTTTTGAGCTTTGACCAATGGATTATACCTTATAATTATCTGGCATCCATCCACTATCTTTATGTGCTTATTCATATTCAGAGTGTCTTAAGGTGGAAGGGACACCCTGGACAGTTCCACTTAGAGACAAGAAACCACACAGTGTTTTACATGTTTTTGGACTGTGGAAGGAAGCTGGAGGACTCTGTAAAAAGTCATTCAAACACGAGAGAGCATGCAAGCTCCACACAGAAAGAAAGAAAAATTCAAAGCCCATATTCAGCAAAAACAACAAAACTTATGTCATGTGACTTTGAACATTGTTGAACATCAGTATTTACATTTCATCCAAGCTGTGAAATGCCATTCCAGCGTTTTTAGAGCTTGTCCCAACACTGTTGAAACATTGCTGGGATTTCAACTAGTAACCCTAACCAAACCATATTAACTATATTGAAAAGGGAAAAAAATGTCAGGAAACTATTAACATATAGCTTTTATAGCTACAGTACTTAGATCAAAAGAATCACAGACTGTAGTGGTAACAGAGTACTAAACCTTAATGGAAACACATGATAGTGGTATCAGCTAATGTTAAAAAGTCATGATTGCCATGGTTCTAAAAACCTTGCTTATAAATTTGCATTGACTGTAAAATGCAAGACATTATTGAAAGGACAATACAGTAAAACAGTAATAAATACAAGCCTGAAGAAGAGTTTGACTGAGGAACAGCTTGACTCAACTCAGTCTGATAAATCTATCGTATGCAGATGATGACTGTCGGATGGATTTGTGAGTTTGATGAATATGGAAGTTATTTTTTTTTGGTGTGTCTTTTTTGGATGTTGGTGCTTCTATTTTTTCTTCAGTGAGTAAAGTGCACCTCTGTTGGCTTGTAGTCTTGAATTTCAGAAATTCCTGAGTTGGTACAATTTAGGTAATTATCTTTCTGTATTATTGAACTCTGCTTAGTCACCTTGCTTTAGGAAATGTGAATTTCTAAACCTTCTCCATGGTGTTTTTCCTCCCATACAAAGACTTGATGCAGAAATAGTTGTGACATCAATTTTAATTGAACAAGAGTCATAGAAAACAATTTTTTTTTTTTTTTACTTTAAAAGTGTGTTGAGTTGGGTATATTTAATATCAGCAGAATGTTTATTCCATCTTTGTGCATCATAGAAGCTAAATCCACTTTCACCCTGTTTAGTTTGTTTTCAGAGTTTTACCAGCTGATTGCACAGATCTCAGAGCCCTGCTTGGTTTTTATTCTACAATCAGATGATTGTGGCCCCAATATTATTGGCCGATTTCTAAATTAAGTCTGTTCCACCTAAAATCTGTGCTTTAATTCTGAAATCTTCTTTTGCTTTATTTTGGTGTGTTTCTACTATTTTTCTTGTAAACGTTCAAGGCAGCACGTTTGGTTGCAGTCTTCTTGAAGTTTTGTTTGGTACGATCACAACCTTGTGTAATGAAGTCTATACTGCTACTGTTTGCTGGCGCTACAAAATCTGGTTAATTTCTTTGAGTAATGGACATTTTTTACTAAGTTACATTTCAAAACTTCAGTTTATTTTGGTTGCTACTTGGGACAGCTGTTGAGACGTCCTTTGAATACAAACTGTCGACTCACAATAGTTCCTACATGTAAATGTTGCACTTGAATTACACTGTTGATCTTTTTTTTTTTACCTGATAAATGGATGAAGAAATTTTGAATTTATTTATTTATTTGAAATTTAAATTAAAAAAAATAAATTGAAGCAAGAGGTCACATTTTCACCTCTTCTTCTTCTTCTTCTTTTCCTCCTCCTCCTCCTCCTCCTCCTCCTCCTCTTCCTCCTCCTCTTCCTCTTCTTTTTCCTCCTCCTCTTCCTCGTCATCATCCTCATTCTCCTTCTTCTTCT
>JAOWBL010025648.1:6684-20924 GCA_028564865.1 Zenarchopterus dispar
AGGTTTCTCTGTCAGTTGTGGAAGCTGATGCTTGACCCTCTCTCACTTGAGGTTTGGACAAATGTTAAAGGTAAAAGTTCAAGAAGTTTTCCTCTTGTCTCAAATTGCCAAAGTCCTTTAATTTGTCTTAAAAGAAGAACGCTTTAGTTCCAGAACCGGGAGTCTTGGTCTGCATGTGTGGATGTTTGGGTAAAGATAAACCTGAATAAGACGTGGCGAAATGGCCTTAATTACTGGAGTGCATGCAAACACACTCAGAGAGGAAGCTGCTGGAGGCGGTGATGAAGGGAGCAACAGTTAGGCCCATCCAGTCTTTTCTCATCTTGTAGATGTTTTCTTTACAGTCGTCTGTCTTGTCTTCGTCTGTTTAACGCTGTAGCTTTGAGTCCCCCCCCCCGTTCCTCGTCTTTTCCTCATCTCTCTCCTTAATTTTTAAAATAAAAAATGAATCAAGTACATAAAATCAAAGCGTTAAAACAAAACTCAGTCTCATTGCCGTGTTTGATGGGAAGCTTCATCCTCCTGTCGCAGTGCCACGTTTAAGAAAAAAGTTCCCCAACACCCTCACCCTCGAGTCAGCGTCATGTTTTATGCAACATCTGACAAATTCAAGCACTTTGCATCTGTGAAGTCACATCTTTTTTTCTTCATATATACATATACATATATAATTTGCTTGCAGCTGATTTTTGCAAAATGGTTTGAATTTAAAAAATACTTTAATTTCCAAATTTAACTTTGAAGCTCATATTGAGCATGAGGGATTTAAAATGAAGAAGCAGCTGATTTATTGATCAAGTGCTTGGATTCAGAGACAAGTCAGCTGTCAACACCATTATCCAAATGGAACAGTTTGTTAAATACAAAACCCTTATCCAAACACAACATGGCATGGCCTTCAACAGTTCAACAACTTCTTTTAATCTAATCATTCATCCTGTCCATCAGGTTCACAGTTTTTACACACCGTGTATAAGAAGTGGGCGTGGCCATCGTGTCATCACCCACAGTCCTGTGGACTGATGATCTGAAGTTTTCACCATTTGATTGACAGCATCTTGGTATTATGGCCCAAAGAAGTTAGGTTTCTGAAGATAACTTTCTTTAAGACCTAATGTCTTTAATTATGTTTCAGAAGGACCACGTGCAAACTGACCCAAAGGAGTCAGTTTATCTGTAAGCCCTAATATATATATATATATATATATATATATATATATATATATATAAAATAAAGGATTTTTTTTCCCAGCCATTTCATTTTGTAGGTGGAGGAAGAAAAAAAAATCATATTGACACAAAATCTTATTTAGCTGCTTAACATTTTCTTTTGTAAACCACGTCTAAAAAACTACATTTGTTCGTGTAATAGTATTTTTTTTTTTCAGCTCAAGTGCAGAAAAAAAAGAACCACCTTGTAATTTGTATATCTGAAACAAATAACTGCATATTTTCAGACCTAAAAGAGCTGTTGTGCATACTTTTGACAGAGAACAAGAGAGCTGAAACAAAGAAACAGGTGATAAAAGTCCTTCAGCAACTCTAATTAGACAGTGTTGCGTGACAGCTGCAGCTGAAATTTAGCGCAGTTCAGTTCAAGCTGATAACCGTTCATTAATCTCCAAAGGGAAAGTAAATATACAAACAAAGCAGAAAAGTTTTAAAAGAAAACTCACAAGATGTGAAAATGTCAGAACAGAAACCTCAAAGCAATTCCTTTAAAATAGAAAATACACAAGAAAAGAGCTGATTCTAATTAATGGACCTCATCAGTTTATCATCAAGATCTGCACAAGTCTGTTAATGACATGGCCATGTCTGTGAGGGTCGAAGGACCAGGGTACCTGGGTTGGGCAACACTGGCGTAAGTGTCTCCTTGCCCTTAAATTGTGTCCCCAAACGTCTCCAAAGGGAAGCCTTTGCACAGCTCAGGAGCATGAAGCACTGAGTCTGGTTCCAGCCTCCACCTTCCAGCTGTCACTGGTCAAAAGAGAGATTAGTTAATAAGCTGACTGGATGCAGCTGCAAATCCCGAACCCACTGCTCCACAGATCTGCCTACAGCTGAGCCCCAGCTACACCACCATACACACACTCGCTGTTGTACTTACACTCGTTATATAATAATCACAAAAGAAAGGAGCTGGAAATAACTAGGTGTAACTCGCAGAATTGAAACATAAAATCTGCCTCAAACATGAATACGAAATCAAATGATGCGCATCTGCACGCAAATGACCAATCAAGCTGATGATGTTAGTTTAACAGACGGTCTCAGAACCTGTTCCAGGACCTGTCCCAGGACCTGTCCCAGGATTTGTTCAGACCACAAAAAGATACAAGTGTTCCTTCATATGCATCCCGAATGATCAGACCTGAATCCGTCTTGGAATACGTTCATTTAACTGTAAGAAATCAGGTGGGGGAACTGAGACTCCCATCCAGAAAAGCCAAATATAAACCACCAACACCTGCAAAGACAACAAGCTTTCGTTCAGCTGAAGAGAACCAGTCATGGACTGTAGATGACAGCATACGCAGCAGAGATCATGAATCTGCCTAGGACAAGGCTTCAAGTTTTTCCCCAACTTGATCTGACATAAAAACATAATTACAATAATTTTATTGAATATGTTGGAACCTTCACATAGCAAAAAACTTTAGTCCTGAGATAACCATGTCATGATGGTGAGCTTTTTGTTTGTTGACTTGTTTTCTTTGTTTATGAAAAAAAAGTTAAATAGGCATTCTCAGATAGAATTTTATTTTTTTTGGACATGGGGTGAAAAAGTAAGGACTCAGTATTATAGACCCCCAGATGGATTCTGACCAGCGGCTGTATTTGACCTTTCCCAGCCCCTGTAGACAGAACCAAGCAGCAATATCCTGCTCTCTAAAATGGCTAAAATGAGCTGCTACTTCTGCACCAGCAGGTGCAGAAGTAGCAGCTCACGCAGTTTCTTGAATGACCACTAGGGGCTGGGCCCAAAAGCAAGTCAGTCTCCTCAGACCCCGATGTTAGATCTAAACATATTTACATCCTGGTACAAACAACAGTTTTCATCTCTATACCTCGATTTCACATCCATGACAACTATACAGCCTGTAAATTTTCCCATGTGTGAATGATTCCGGCACTCCATTTTTCAGATGTTGTTTTGGCAGTGAGATCTGAAACGAGCATGGATAGACAGATTTAATCAGAGTGAATGTAAAGGTTAACGGTGTTTAGAATCCTGGGATCGTGTGTTTGAAGCTAAAACAGCTCTGGTGAGGTGGCAGGTGGGTCCCTCTTATTTGCCCATTTGTAGATTAACTGGAGTTGGATGACGTCGGCTCCAAACAAAATGGTGTGCCCCTTATCTGTGAAAAAAAAAAAAAAACCTCTTCACAATATTCAGAAACTTCAAAATTCAGAAGCTATTTACAGAACATGAAATGCACTTTTCTCCCTGTTGTAGTGCAATGTTTCAGAGAGTCCCGGAGCAAAAAGAGGTGTCAACATCAACTCTGGTTTTAAGCCTTTCCCTATATTTAACACAACCAAAACGCAGGCTTGGAGTAAACCTGTTTCCACGCTTTTCCTCTCACTGGTTTGACACATCCTCCAAGATGTGACATACACTTCAGGGAAGTCAGACTCTCATACTGTAGCCCAGCTTTGCTCTCTATTTTTCTTTCTGTGCCTGCTTGGATTCTCGTCTGCTGGCTGTGCATATAAAGACCTGTGGCTACACTGTCTCTGTCACATGATACATGACAAGCTCACTGAGTTGCGCACAACAAACTGATGCTGTGCAGCAAAGGCAGTCAGAAAAAAATTGTTTTCAGAGTTCACCAGTTTTCAAAATTCACCAGTGCCACCATCATATTTGTTTGATTAAAAAAACATCTGGTTAAGGCTGACGTGAGGGATATTCTGCTGTGAATGAAAACATTCAAAACATTCAGCTTTTATAGTTGTAGACTGTTGTTTTATGGTGCCAAAGTTCATTTTAATTGATCCTAAAACTCACTCTGCACTCCTGCCAGATGTCAACATGCTAACATGCTGCAGCTACCCAGAAATCAGTTCCTTAGTGAGTTTACACTTTCTTATTGATTCACATTAGATTATTTACTTCATTATTTGCGTTCGATTAAATGGAATTATTTGCTAAATAAAGGCGAAACCAATAGAATAATGAATGTGTTATTATTCAAGTTTAGTCATTTTAGCAATATAAACCTTTGCAGGAATTAAACTAGCTAAAACTCTCAAGTCTCCTGTTTCCAACATCAAGTAATAATCAAACACATTTAGCTGTAATTAGACCTACAATCCCAAGTAAATTAGCACCGTAATTACAAGTAAAGTTAAAAGTGATGTGGTGACATTAAGAAAAGACAGATGTTCAAATATGACTTAAAATGGTTGAAAAGACTTTTATTTTTCAATGATGAACACAATTTGTCTTGTTTGCTGGCATAAAATGCATAAATAAACCTTGTAGTTTAGTTTAATGTGGTTGAAAAACTGAAGACTGAGTTTCCTCTTTGTAATGGCATGCTGCATGTTCATATCATAGTTTATGTTAACATAAAATCCTCTTAGACGAGCATTTTCACTCAGATTTAACTAGATATGAGTATCATGTAGATGCTGTTATATCAGCACTTAGCATTTTTTGTAAGTTTGAAAACCAGGAATTTTATGTAAGTTAACAATCAATTGTCTTACCTGTAAGACAATTTGCTTAAACTGAATCCATGTTCCTTCCATCATATATTCTGAAGTCTCTGCGTTTAGTGAAAGCTAATCCATGAATATGCTGTTACCATGGTGATATCTGTTTCTACCAGCAGATGGCGCTGTCCTTCCTGTCACTCCTACCTGTCCTGCTCTTAAACCATGTAATGACTGTGATTTAGGTTTAAGTGACGCAGGGATCCCACCACGTGACCAGGAATCGGGTTCCAAATCATCACTATCGAGTGGAAATGATCTAATTTCTTTTTGTTTTCATTTTATATCACTAAATTTAAAATATTTATATATTTATCTATTAGTTTGACTGTTAACAATAACAATTTATATCCGGCGCAGAGTAGACATAACCTTCAACCTAGAGCAGCAGAAATGGCTAGTGAGCTGACAGAAATTTAGAGCAAACTTGAAGATTTCAGAAATGTCTGGAACTTGAAAATATTTCAAATTGGACAGTAAGTGCAGTGCTACAGCTCCTTCTACCGCTTGCAATTTGGGAATTTCACATGACAAAAAAGACAGTTTTGTTTCTTGTGCACAGTCAAAGTATTGAGTCTGGACTTGTTACCTGCAGAAACTCAAAATCAAATGTTAAAATGCCCAACTTTAGCATCTCTGCTAAATCTGTTCATGGAAAAAGAAAACACAGAACCAGCAAGTGTGTACACTGGTGGAAGTAAAGTGGAATGTGTACATGTTGACTTTTTATGGCTTTGATTGAGATTAGAAGTGTGACATAAAGGCTAATGTAGTTCTCAGCTCTGTACAAAAGCACAAAACTAAAAATGATCAGAGCTGCTGAACATACAGATCTTGAGTAAAAGATTGATGGGCATTTCACATGAAAAGTACCGTGGTTGTAGTCACTTCATTTTCAGCGAGGCGTGGGCAGCAGGTTTGGTTGAGTGGCAGGTTTGGTTGCATAAATGCTGTCCAATGAACAGAAATACTCAATTTGACTGAAGGAATTGCAAACACGGCAAGACAGAGAAAGAACTCATTAAAAACAAATGAGTCAATAAAAAAAGAAGCTGGGCGGCACGCTGAATTTTACTTGCACTCAATTACTGGTTTTAACAGCGCTAGTTTTTGTACTTAAGATCAATGCAGATTTTTGTCTTCTGTGGTACTTTGATTGGGCACTGCAGAATCTTCAAATAATATGAAACCACTTCTGTTGTTTATCATGTGATATTTGTGGCATTAGGATCTTAAAATGAACATTTTCACAAGAGCGAAACACACCAAGTAGCTTCTCCTCCCTGTTTCTGATGTTTTGATCTCGCCTTCGCCTCGTGGCTCAGCCGCCCAAAACGCTCACAAATTAGCCGTAAAGCTACATGGAGTAAGTGAACATTTTGTTTCCTCCTATCTTTTAGAAGTCTAACAATAATCGATCAAACTATGAAGACGTATGCTCCAATAAAGTCTATTTTGACTAAAGAAAGCCTGCATTTTGCTGTAATCTAGTAGCTGCTTAAATTTGACAGGTATTGTGGAAATGTTGTATGTACTATACAACAAAAAATGTAACGTTTCTAAAAAAAAAAAAAAGATTTGATTTCTGTGAGACTGTATCATATGAAGTATTTTTGACTGTTATCAATATATTTGATTTTTGCTGATATTAAAGTAAAAATGTTTGAACAGATATGCTAAACTCATCACATATATGTTAAAAGGGTCTGTGCACAAGACCAAAACCAAACAAAAACACCCCCCAAAATTTAAGCAGAAATCTTGGCTGACCAGCCCCCCCCGCCCTGGAATTAGTTTAGTATTGTTAGTGAACATTAACGTTAATGCTGCTCTTCAGCCTTACCTCACTATTTTTTTACATTTAACATAGTTTTAAGTACGCAGGATATTCGGATATTTGGACACAGAGAGTGGGTTTCTCTGTGTTCTCTACTGATGTTATTTTGTAGGACACATTTACAGGTTAACGTAAAAAATGGAGAACATTTTGCTGAATTACCAAGCAACAAATAAAAACAAAAGGGAAACTAAAACTAAAGAAAGTCCACTGAGTGGAATGGGAGACTCCAGTGTAATGCGTCTGCCTCCAACACATGCATCTTCAGCTGTCAAAGGATCGGATTTTCATGACAGTGTCACAAAAAGTTGCAATGGTGTCCAGAGGGAACTTTTTTACAGAAGTCACTGCTTGTTGCTTGTTTTATTCTTTGCTATTTTAGCTTATTTTTGTCTATTTTGTATTTTTTGGAGGCATCTCCTGGTAGGCATCTCCCCTCTGGTTTCTCTGCAGCTTGTTACAAGATGTCACCTCACGTCTGCAGACTGGCCTTGCCAATCTCCGTGGTTACATAACTGCTTTGCTGCTCACAGAGTGGTGGGTGCATCATGTTGTCCTATCACAAGTGCGTGCACTGTAAACAGAGAGCTGAAGTGATTTTGTCTGCACTCGTCATCGTGATATGATGATTAAGTTGAGTTCTATCTTTTTAATTAAGCAGCCTTCCCCACTTGTTCTTTTTCGCATCCATGCTGGCAAATGTCTGTCAAATCGGATGTCACCCAGTTTCAGTTTTGCTTCAAGTGATGTTCCATATTTTAAATGGAGGTTGGTGAGAAGTAGTTTTAAATAGTTAGGAACAGGAACATTTTTTTTGGATTTACATTTCCCATAAACAGAGAGCTTCTACATGTGCATCACATTTAGGAGTATTTGTACTCAGATGCAAATAGTCCAACATGAAACTGTGCTTGACCCTCAAGTAATTATTGCATTTCTTTGAATGCAGCTCGTGTGCAGGGGCTTATTGTCATGATATTATGTGACAGGCAGTAAAGTTTGACTTTTCATCACTTCTACATTGTGCTTCTTTCCTGAATATTTTTCTTCCTAACTTGTTGACTTTAAAGGCCATCGGCTGATTGATTTTACATATAAGCGTCCTTCTGAAGAGATTATTTGATGTAAAGTAGCAATTTTCCCGTGAAACACACCAATGGCTGTGAAACTAGTTTTAGATGTTTAGATTTTTTTTTTTCATTAGATGACCTGTCTGAGATATCAACTAAGCTGTCTGTAAATCTTATTAAATCACCAGTTGCTGAAACTTCCTTTCTGAGGTCCACCTTCACATCCATATTACTTTCACTGACCTTAAAGGGGACATAGTATGAAAAAAAGGTCACTTTTTCAGTACTTGGAAATGTACATTTAAGTTCTGGAGGTCTCTACCAGCTCAAAAATTCCAACATAAAACAATCTTCTCACTTGGTTTAAGAAAATCTTATTCTGAGAAGTTCTCATTCAGTAAAATGTTCAGATCTGCAGGGTACTGTGACGTCACAGACCAGATCAGGGTAGCTATCCTTCTTTCTCATCTTTTTCTCTACCTAATCCTCACCATGTTGCATTCACTGTACCTCAGAAGAAAAAAAAACACCAATTTGAAAAGCGACCCATTAGACAGAATAAGGAGGTGGGGTTGAGTGGTAGACTCCGCCCCTGAAACCAGCTGCCACAAACACAGCTATAGAGACATGGTTGAAAAGGGAGCTTTTGTATAGTGTCTTTGAGGTCTTTTGACCAAAGGAGGCCACAGATACTTCAGCAAGATCTCAGGAAACCATCAGCTTTTGACAAAGAAAAAAAAACTGGTCTTAATATGTCTCCTTTAAATCTTAACATGGTAGTGCTTCTGTCCAGCTGTGGGAAGTTTTTCATGGTGAACGTGAGTGGCATGTCCAGCTCGTGATCACACAACTCAACCAGTGTTGGTCCAGTTGGACCAACGCTCTGCAAACTTATGAAAGATAAGTCATGAAGGAAACCATTTATCTCCCGTTAGTCATTATTCGTCATAAAAATATGGATGATTTCGTTTTACTTTTACCATACCCACATGTTCAGGAGCCATTAAAACAGCAATAAACAGTCTAACAAGTCATATCAAGAGAACAATAATTAGCCGCATACAGGAAACTAAAAAATGAAGTAACCAAAAAGCATTTTGATAATTGAATTCAGATTCCAAACCTTGAGACTAAACAAGAATTGTGTTAGCGGCTTCACTTGTTTTATTAGATAATTTACTATAGTATTAAAAACCATGTTATTAGGGTAAAGCCGAGGCACTTGAGTAATTTATCTCACCCATTAGTTGAGAAATCAATAAAAAATAAGGTAAAAATGGCTTTTAAAAATCCTCACTGATGAATACTTGTTTCTGGGTCGCTAAGAGGGGGCATGGAAGCGTCATTTAGCCGAGTCCTCTCTTATTTCTTCTTATGATTAGATAATTCCACCTGTGTGGATTTTGTTTTATGTTCTTTTTCACATGCCTCCTACCTGGTCTTTTCTTATTTTCTCTGCAGTATCCACTGCAAAATGACCTCCTCTATTGAAGTCTCTTTTCTCCTCCTGCTGCTTTTATCATTCTATGAGTTGTCGTTAATGAAACTAGATGTGTTTGAACAATAAGATCTAATCTCAAATGCACAGAGGTCATGGTGTAAGCAAACATAGCTCATGGATGCTTACACTTGGACTGTCATTGGGTTTTATCGCCTCTGAGCAGGGTCATGTTTAAAGAACATGTGGTTTACGATAAGAGAGCGCTGCTGCTGCTGCTGCTGCTGCTGCTGCTGTGCACGACTCATAACTGGGTTAGCAGTTTTTTGTCTCAGTACTCCAACATGCATCCATACATGTCCATGTCATGATGCCAGCTGGTTATCAGTTTAGCTCCGGTTACGTCAAGAAAAATGTCTGGCAATAATCTACAGATCAATATGTTTACCAGTTGCTTTAGTTATGAAGGACAAAAAGTTGAAATTAGTGGAGATTGGAAACTTTTAAAACAGATCAACATTACATTTTATGTGGTAGGAGTGTAGGTTTTTCTTTGTTTTTTTTTAATTTTTAATTATATTTCCTGCTGTATCACATTAAATATTCAATCTCACCAGTATGGGGGGGGGGGGGGTTCATTTCTTTCCACTTTAGATTTGTTTCTGAAATTCAGTCGTTAGACTTATGGCAGGTTATGAATATTACCATAGCAACAGTCTCTGAAATCATCTTCCAGAGAGAACAATGAAGGGTTTGGGTGGGAGGTTATCACCGTGACTCGACCTCATTGGTTCCATCCAGCCGTGATCTGATGCACGGTGAGCATTCACATGTACGACACACAAACCGAGGCTCCCCTACCCACCGTCCTCCCTCCTCCTGTCTCTTCCCATCCTCCTTCTCCTCCTTATTGGTATTTGGTTTTATTTCCAGTCACCTGCTGTTTTCTTCTTCATGATCTCTCTTTCTGTGTCCCATGATGTAAATATACAGATTGTCATTCTTCAGTCTGTTGAATTTATTCTTATGTAAATTATTTAAAAAAAAGGTTGACTATGGATGAAATACAGTATATTATAAAAGTATGAAATACTAAAAACTAAAAAACTGAGAATGTATGTGAGAATGATTATGGAGTGATGGTTGTTTCTGTGCGATAATTAACTGTGATGTTGATGATGATGTCACGTCAATGACTATTGCAATGGTGCGAGATGAGGATGATGATGATGATGATGATGAATGATGAATAATATTAAAAACTCATATGATTCTGAAAAAGTCTTCATGTATTACTCTTTTGAAGTCACTGCTGATTAGTTGATGGTTATTTAATCAATAAGAATGTTCACAGTGTAAAGAAATCAACATTTATCCGCACAATAAATAAATACATAAACACAACAAATAAATCACTGTAATCTACAATATTTTTTTCTATTATGAAACAATGAAGTTCTTGCTTCAGTTGTTGCTTTGTCTACATGGGGAAATAAACTGAATATCTGGTATTTCCGAATTCATATGCCTTGCTCACAAATAATAATATAGAAAATATCAATATTTGAGCGTTAGCGTTTAGCAAGGTTTAACTTGAGGTTTGACTTCTGATATTAGCGCTATATTTATGTTCCACCTACAAAAATGCCTTATTTTTTTACATGTTATGATGTCATAAAGATATTTGAAAATTTCTCCAACCTATTAAAACAAAACCAAAGTGCTCCACTTTTCTCAAGCCTAAGGCTCATTTAGCCCACTTTTCCTGTTTTGATGATAAACATCTTTTGACCACATGAATGGTACAATGGCGATGTGAGTAACATTTAACCAGAAACCCCAGATCAAGTCCTTCTGATACCTGATACCTGATGTAGTAATTATGTCAATGTCCTGCTTTTGTAACCCATTACGTTCACATAACAGATTCATGGTGTGTCTTTGGACCAGAGAAAACAAATGTACCCACATAACAAAGAAGGTTTGGCCCAAAAGTGGCCCACATTAAGGCAAACACGGCTTAAACTCAGCCACACATCCATCAGTCATGGCCCATATCTGTATTTTCTCTTTGTCTTTAGGTCACAACCCTCACCCGTCATACTTGCTCCTACCAATCTCCAAACTGGCTGGACTCGTTTTTGCCACATCTGGTCCATAAAGCGCATCAGTGCAATAGCTGAGTGAACATTGTTAAGAGTAGCCCACATCTGGTCCAAATGTGCCCACTGTGTGTGTGACTCACGTCAGCTATCCAGCTTGCCACTGGATAGGTCGATTTGTTTATAATTATTTAGTCTTTCCAGGTAAAGTGTGTACAACGTATCTGGGTTTTCACGTCACTCTAATGTTTATGGGAGCACCTAAATCCAGATTTCTCGGAAAATGAATGTAATCAAGTTTCTGAAAGCAGAATATGTGCAACAGATGTCAAGATCATCCAAGAATCGAATCAAGATCAGGAAATTGATTGGAAATGGCCGGTCTGGTTTGCTGAATTTTAAGACCATCAACTTTAAATGTTAATCAACTACCTCAAAAAGTGTCATTTGACAATGATTTTAAGAGAGTTTAGCAAAGATTACTAGATTTTTAGATGTGAGGGCATACACTGCACTTTTTTGGTTTTTGTTTTGGATACATAAACTGTTAAAATAATGGAGCTAAATGGCAGAAAAACATGGATTAGATGCTAGACGATGTCAATACATAGATAAAAAATTTGGGGAATGTTTCAAAAGCCAAAATATTCATTTTAAAAGAAAAAATAATTAAAAAGTAGTTAGCTTTTGTCTTCCTAAGTTCTGAGTCTCATTCAGGAGCTGGCCCCGAGGGAAGCCGAGGTCAAGGGGAGGTGAAATGCGCAAGCGTAATTCAATTAAAGTCTTAGTGAGTGGGTAAATGTGGAGGAGGCCGCAGGAGCAGCAGGAGGAGGTGCTGGGATCTGCAGACAGAAACGGATCGAACTCATTCACACTCGCTGGGAAGCACATCAGCACTTCTTTTTCTGCCGCTCACTGGATCAAATTGGATTTTCAACAACTTGACCAGGATTTGCTCACATTTCGACGGAGGTCTTACAACCTGCCGAGAGGGAAGCTGGACATGCTCAATAAGAGAAGAGTCGCTCAGCAGGAAAGGACAGGTTTTAGTTACTCCTAAAAGACTCTTTAAATGACTGACTTGGACGTATTTTGCAAGCAATTCTAGTCCCTAACCGACTCAACAGACGCCCCTCACCTGCACGTGCTTCGTGGCTTCCTGATTTGTGACAGAGCAGGAGCGATGGTGAAGCCAGTAATTTAAAGTTTATAGATCAAAGATATTCAGCTTTTTTTTTATCACATGCTATTTACTCCACTTACATTTGCTGAAACAAGCCTTTAATCCTTGTATTATTAGATGGTTTTACTTGATAATGAAGCTGTGGATCTGTACCAGTCAGATAATTAAAAGGATGGAGGAGCTGGGAATTGACAGTGGGTTGTCTGATAGTTGTAATGTTTTTGAGCCCGCTTTTGCTGCTGAGGGAGTTGATTTAAATATACGAGGCTGCTGTGAAATGACTATATTTGCTATCGGGAGAACTAATCTGTAGCCACAAGCCGCTGTAGCTTCTCACAGGTTTTTAATCTTTTAGCTTGTGAGCTCACTGACTCACCAGCCTCTTACGATGAGAGCGCTACGTCAGCTGTTTTAGCATCTGTTTTTGTGTCTTTTTACAATTCTGAGCAGAAGTCAACTTCATGTCCACACTAGCATTTCAAGCTGTGGATCAACACTACTCCCGGCATTGAGTCACATCTCTGAAAGTCGTTTAGATTTACAAGAGTGTGATTGTCCTTCGCATGGTTTGAATTTTAATAAAATGTGCTGCTGGTTTGAAAGTAACTTACTGGATTTTGGTGCATCACATTTCCAGCTGCATTTAAAGGCCAAAGTTCATCAACAGTTAACCCCAAAGACCAAGCAGATATCTGATTTCTAAACAGCTGGCTTCCAAAATAAATATCCTGCGGGACATTCCTGGAACTACAAATGATTTCTTTTCTCCATTTATTCTGCTAATTTATTTTATGAAGTGACTATTATCCATATGTCCTTCACATTATTGAAGATACAAAAAGTACCTGATCCAGTTTATGTACAATTTGACTGTTTTATTACACAGGTAACCCCCCCAAAATAAATGTTGATATCACATAAGTGCAAGAAAAGGTGAAGAGGACAGCAGATGAGACTAGAATATGTAATCAGAAACAAAAGTTACATTTTTTAAAACCAAAACTACCCAAGAAAGTGCCAAATAGTGCACAGACAAGTCCTGAGCCTTTGGGTCATTTAAAATGGGATTATGCCTGAGAAAATGTACAGATTTAGAAACCTGCTCAGGAAAAGTCCGAGCTGCCTGTGATTCCTGTAATCCCTCAGTATTTTCAAGTGCAGGATTAGAAACGCATCGACTGAAGTAATACTTCCCAACTTTTTCAAACCCAGACCAACATGGTTCACTTTACTGGTTTCTGGAAGAAACCAACACGTTTTCTTCTTACGTCTCATATAAACGGCTCTTTGAAGAGTCCTAAACCCACCAAAGAAAGCCATGGTAACCCAAAATCCGTAGCAGAACCAGTGAATCTGTAACTGGTGTTTCACACATAAAGAGCCCGTTTAAAACACTGGAAGCGCTCCGGACCAAACTATTTCCAGCATCGTTATCTCAGCATGAAGACTTAATTATGTCATTACTTGAAGATATTTTCTGAAGTTGGTATATCTCATTTAGTGTCACTGTAATTATAGTTAATCTGTCCAAGCAGCAAGGCAATTTGTCCTTCTCCCTAAATACTCTGGAATGCATCGCACATTTTGTTCAAAGTATTGCAGGGATCTCATTTTTTAAACATTTTCTTAAGTATTTGGTATTTGTCTCTCCTAAGTTAAGTAAAAACGTTGTTGTAGTCATCACTGAGCCAGTTTTTACTCGTATTAAGTTTGCGTTTATGACAGACATGGTTAGTTTCTTGTTTTGTCAAATCAGCATCTAAAACACAAAACTGCGCAATTACTGCAGAGATGCAAATATGAGACAAGTCACTAATCTGTAAACGAAAATTATTTTCTGATAAGCTTTGAATTCAATTTTGTTCAGACTGTGAAAGCAAGTCAT